>SZYD01000661.1:0-82825 GCA_009363875.1 Mikania micrantha
TATATCAAATAACCTAAGGATTCACCATGTGTGACTTAAGGATTTCGATCCGATGATCAACACCCATAGTTGTGAGAGTCATCTACGAAAGAATTAAGGAGTGTGTCAAATTGTAAAATTTGAAAGACAGTTTTGAATGATAAATTGGATGAAAAATACACTATCTATCAAATAGTGGTGAATTCTGCGATGATAGAATAATCAGGAAGACTTATTCTTGAGATGGCACACGCGCCAGATAATAAGCGCATCCGGGCGCCGATAAAATGTACCGAGGCTTAAAGAGATTTTATTGGTGACCGGAAGGAAGAAAGACCATAGCCGAACACGTCGGCATATGTCTTACGTGTGCAAGGGTAAAGGCGGAACACCGGAAACCGTCAGAGTTACTGGAACAGCCTGAATTTCCGCTCTGGAAGTGAGAACAAACAGCTATGGATATCGAAACCAAGCTACCTCGCGCTTCCATGGTCATAGTGTCCTCTTGAGTCATCAATGACCGATTGACATAAATCTATCCATTTTCTTGCTAACGCAGGAAAAACTTCGCGATAGGTAAACTGACGTATTTTACAACAACGAGATAGTGGGACGTCATGGGGTATCATTGTTTAGCATTTTAGATAGAGACAGCTAATTCACATGAAGGTATTAACCAACATCGCAGAACCTCTAGGAATGTACTTCGAGTAAATTCGGTATAGTCACCATCCATCAACGGACTCGACGTCGAAGCAAAAGTACAACACAGACCCTAAGAGAATATGTTGAAGACGGTGTGATAAACATCGGTGGAAATTGGGATTCTCAATTGCCACTGATCAAATTCTCCTGCAACAACATCTATAATAGTAGCATTCGATGCACATCATTCAAGGCTCGTAAGACGGAATATATGCCGACTACCGAGCTGTTGAACTGAGACAGGAGGTAATCGAATAGCTAACCCAGAGCTTAGTAGATCAACTATCGACAAGATAGTTTAGATTTAACAAGGTACGGATAGTCAGGAGGAAACAGAATAGTTAAGCCAATGAATAATGCAATTCGTTGATATATTGAGTGGGAAATCATATCAAGCTAAAGGCATCCCCAATGAAAGGTGTAGTCCATTTTAGGATAAGGGAAAAAAGCACCATGAAAACGCAGGACAGTTCGAGATCATCAAACGTATTCGTCCTGCAGCATATAGACTGAGATCCCCAGCTGACCTCAGTGGTGTGTACGACGTGTTTCACGTCTCGACTTTGAAGAAAATGTTTTAATGACGAATCGCTCGTCATATCAGTTGAAGGAATTCAACTGGACAGACATTTATATTTTATCTAGAGAATCTTTGAGATTATGGCTCGCTAAGTTAAAACAATAAGGTGAAGCCGTCCTCCGATTGCTAAGTCTCACTGGAATTCAAGGAGCGGACCTGAGTTTACTTAGGAACGCGAAGATCACGTGAAGTTTAAGTATCTCCAACTGTTTACAGAGAAAGCCGTACCTGATAACTATTTTTAAAATTTCGGGACGAAATTTCTCTAACAGGGGAGACTGTAACACAGTGCCGGAAACGTCACCGGAACAGTGATCTTTACAGTACATGAACAGTAAATCAGGTACAAATTTCAGTTATCAATTTATATCACCTTCATTACATGTTATCATAGTACAGTTTAGATTCAAATTCAGAGAAACAAGTTCAGTACAATAGTTCTTGAGCCCGATAATTATCTGGCACACAGAACCATCATGTGTTTAATTGTTAGGATTTTATTATGTATAACGTATGCGAGGCCTTACAGAACAAAACAACACGGATGTTGTTATGTGAATGCTAACCCACAGATTATTCGTATAAGTGACGATCTGTACGAATAAATCTGGAAGTTTAAACGTTTTGAATGATGTCCAGTAATTAGAAAACAATATCGAAAGTATAGTTATCGCCGTGTCGTACGGGTGACGATTCGAACGAATACGCGCGACGACCGTACGATTCGGTTTTAAACTGTAAATTAAATATTTCGAAAATTTAAAATAAATAAAAGATATTTAGTTAATTTATTAGGAATCACAACCTAAAATAATTCTAACTTCTATTTTAAAACCGAGATGTTTCGTTACGAGAACGAAACGGAACCGACGTTTTACGCGAAACGAGCAACGGAAACGAACCCGAACTCACCGGAGTATAAATACCCCAAGATGAGTCTTCTTCTCATTCATTCTCTCCACTCTCTCTCTCTAAACTCAAAAACCCGGAACTTTCTCTCTCTAGAACTCTCCACTCTCTCTCTACGATTTCTTCTTCATTTCTTCATGAAATCGACCCATTTTGGTGTCTAAACACAACCACATTCACTTGTAGATCACGGAAGTACAAACTGATCTAAGAGTTTATCCAGGATATTCGAGGTAAAAATCGACTTTCATGTTCGGTTTAGGGTTTTCTAAACCTAGTTCGACCCATATTCTAAGCCGGGTATAGGCCATAAAACCTTAGGGAAATCACTCACTCATACACTAGAATTATGTAGGATCAAGCCTTGGTTCAATGTCCAGCAGCCGTTCTACTCGAAAACTTTGGCTGCCATGGCAGCTGCTCGACAGCCGACGATGGCCACATGACCAGCCCACCGAATGAGGATCAACCCTCATTTGCCGAAGGGTATTCCACTCTATTCGCCGAATGGGACCACCACAGGTCATCGAATGACCTCCATCGAATGAGCCACCAACCTCACATTCGGCCGAATGAAATGATGATCAGCCAACTATCCTCATTCGCCAAATCAGAGGCCATTCGACAACACCCTTTCGCCGAAGCTCATTCTGTCGGGCCACACCCATTCGACCGACCAACTTCATTCGGTCATGGCCCTCATTCGACCCTCCTCCAGTCGGCTCAAGACTTCGCCACATACGTTCATTCGACTAATCCAAATCGGCCATGGTTATTCGACCACCCCCCCCTTCGCCCTACCTTCTTTCGGCCAGTTGCCCTTCGGGTGATTTCATGCGGCCAGAGAACCTAGTCGGCCCTCATTAGATCAAGCAAGGGATGGGAAAAAAGTGTTGTGATATATGGGAACCATGGGTGTACACAACTTCATGTGTGTGTGCATGGGAGTGTATTAGGGTTTCCTTCCAAATAGCCTAACTTTGGGTGGACTAAACTCCTCTTTAAATGACCAAGGTAGATATTTCCATTGAGATGGGTTAAATTACATGGATTTTCTATTGAAATCCATAGTAGATTCTATAAACGGGAGTTTGAATAAATCACAATATAACATCAAGGTTTTGTTATGGAATCATGTGAGTCTAAAAACAATAAGCTAAGGTTTTGAAGTGTTGGGTTGATTCTTAACACCTAGCCTTAGAAAAGGCTAAAGACATACAAATAACTTAAATGGTTTTCATAAACTATCAAGGTTGGTATCCAGAAACAAACATGAAATTATTTAAGAATTAAAGTTGAGTAAGGGGCCGAGGATGGCCCAATGGGCTTATTCTAAGTCCATTGTGTGTTAAACATTCTCACATTTAAATTAAACATGTTTTAATAAAATAAAATAACTTGTAAACTCTTTCAACTAAAATAAATGATTTCTAAATAAAAGTTTAACTTAAAATAAATTATATTAAAGACATGTTAAATAAAGATTTGTGATGTAATTAAAATAAACCCTAATCATCTAGGTTTAAGAGTTAATGATATTGGGACATGGGTCTATTACGGGTAATACAATTAGACTAGTTAAGGGAAATCCTAGAAACACTTTAGTAATCTAAGACACTTAGTTGCACACCGAGACCAAACCTAGACCCAACGTCTATTATAAATACTTATCGTATTCGAATCTCTTAAAACAACTCAGGTGCTAAAGGTACATAGGCAACAATCAAAGAGCGCGCATATCTTTTGTGGTAATTCATTTCAGAGCAACACAGGTGAGTTCATTGCCCTTTTCTAACATTTTTGTTTTAAACGCGGGCTGAGAAGCATGCGTAAACTGTTTTTATTTAAATGTTTATCTAAATGCTTTTATTATTATATGTGTTGTACATATATATGTTTATTGATACTCTAGATTCCTATCTAGGAAATTATTAAACAGATCAAATTATCAAATAAATTTAAGTACTCTCATGAGTAATACCTTAAATTTAAACTCTAAATCAACCCTTAGTCCATCAAGCTCAAATTCAAGAATCTAAATTCAAAGTGAAATCAAATGAACAAAATCAAAGGATCAAACTCAAAGGAATCATAACTCAGTGTGGGATCTGAGCACAAAGAATCATAATCAATTCAATTATCATTGTGAATCATGGGAAAGTCAAAAGATCAAGATCAAGAAACTCAAGAAATCAGATATCATAAATGTGTGTGAATCATGTTAATAATAAAATCATTATGATCTAATGAAATCATTAATGCTCAAGTTATGGTGGATGTCAGTTGTATATGGAATCAAGACCACGTGTAACACCCATATAAAGTCCCTTTCAGGTGTAGAAGGACTCTTGTAGTCAGGCTATACGGGCAATAACATGAACGATCAAATGGAATCAATATCAAAGTCAAAATCATGAGAATCAAGAGATCAAGAATCATAGGATATCCTTAAAGTCCCACTCAGATGCAGAAGAACATTGGGTCAGGCTGTAACGGGCAAAACATTAAAGTCCCACTCAGATGCAGAAGACCATTGGGTCAGGCTGTAACGGCAAAACATTAAAATCCCGCTCAGTTCAGGTGTACTCCTTGTGAGTTATGCTTGACATGGGTACGTGTGAGAGGTTACAACTTGGACAACCACCCACAACTAAGTCTAATTGATTGGGCAAATAATGCCCAATCATCATGTCTTAGTTGTACTTAAATGTTTTATTTAATTATTTAATTAATTATTTGACATTTTATTATTATCAAGAGGATCAAAGGCAAATCAGGTTTCAAAATCATAATCAAATACAGAAGTGTTAGGTAAAAATGCTTAATTATCATTAATAACAGTGTCATATGCATATTAGTATGTGGTGGGATAGCGTCTGGGCTTGACCCTTTCGTGATTCCCTATATATAAGCATACCGATGTGGATATTACATGTGGAGTTAATGAGGTTAGGGTCTTTACCGAAGGAGATTTTCAAATCATTATCAAATCATTTTCAAATCGTTTTCAAATACTAAACTACATGAACTCACCAACCATGTGTTGACTTGATCTTTTTGCATGACTTCTCAGGTGACGAACAGGTCAACTGAAGAGTTATTACTTTTGGATTAGGTTACAGATATAGGACCTAGCTTTTTGGACTGCATATTCTTGGACATCATACCAAGTTGTTTTGTATATCTTGTGCACACACAAGAATGAAGACTTATGATGAGATTGTAGATTTATATTGTTAAATTATAAACTTATCTGATGTAATTTAACCTTGTAATTCTATTTTGCTTAGCAAGTTTCTCATTTAGATATATCATGTGCAATGTAAACAATCTGATCATTTCGATTATCACTCACGATATCGCGCCCGGGAACCTTCCGCCCGTCGGGGAAACCCGATCCTACCCCGCCGGCTCGGGGTGTGACAGTTTGATTCCCCAGATTCGGGGAATGGTGACTGCTTGCTGAACCTACAACCCTAAAACACACGATTCTTTTTGACCACTAAGCTTACCATGAGGCGGTAAGGAGTGGTACTCTGTCTTTGAAACCTCAGACGGCTCATAGTCGTAGTGATGCCGGTACTCGAATGTGTCAAAAGGTACCAAACGGAAGTGGTTTGGCAAAACCAAGGCAAAGGCTCCGGCTGAGATCACCCAGAGCAATCCAACTGTGAAAAACTATGGTGCTACTATTCCCGAGAGGAAAGTTTATACTGGGCAGGCGCCCAAAAATGCATAAGTTCCACTCCATCACACGGGACCATGTCCTGTTTGTTTGAATTGTAACCGAGTTGGACATTATGCTAAATATGCAACTTTCCTTCTCAAACACTAAATCAAAGCACCACGACAAATCACTCAAACCAACCGGTCATGCTACAAATGTGGAAGCCCTGACCATCTCATGCGAAACTGTCCGAACAATAACACCAATCCGAGAACTGAAGCAAGGGGGAGAGCTTTTCAGATTGGTGCGACCGAGGCGAGACATGATGCAAATATTGTTACTGGTATGTTTCTTCTTAATAATCTATACGCATCAGTTCTGTTTGACACAGGAGCAGATAAAAGTTTTATCTCTCCTGAATTTGCATCATTAATTTCATTGCCTACGGTAGATCTAGAAACTCCTTACGTTATTGAACTTGCTAACGGCAAGTTGATCAAACTAACAGTGTTATTCAAGGATGTTCCTTGAATTTGAATGATCATCTTTTCAAAATTGATTTACTTCCTATTGAGCTTGGGAGCTTTGATGTTGTTGTTGGTATGGACTGGCTTTCTGATAACCAAGCGGAAGTTGTGTGTCAAAACAAGGTGATCCGTATTCCATTACCTAACGGTAATACATTGGTAGTTCAAGGAGAACGAGCAGGTAGAAAACTTGGTCTCATATCTTGTATGCGAGCTCATAAATTCTTAAGGAAGGGTGTTATGCTTTTCTGGTACATGTGACTGAGCACAATTCTTCACTTAAACAAATTACGGATATTCCAGTAGTCAAGGATTTTCCTGAAGTATTTCCTGAGGACATATGAGGACTACCCTCAGTAAGACAAGTTGAATTTCGAATCGACTTAATTCCAGGTGCAGCACCTGTTGCTAAAGCCCCTTATCGGCTTGCACCATCCGAAATGCAAGAACTTTCAGGTCAATTGCAAGAACTGTTAGACAAAGGTTTTATCAGACCTAGTTTCTCACCCTGGGGAGCACCAATCTTTTTTGTGAAAAAGAAGGATGGTTCATTCAGGATGTGTATTGACTATAAGGAACTCAATAAATTGACAATCAAGAACCGTTATCCACTACCCCGTATCGATGATCTGTTTGATCAACTACAAGGTGCTACTTATTTTTCAAAAATTGATTTAAGATCTGGATATCATCAGTTACGTATTCAAGATGATGACATTCCAAAAACTGCTTTTAGAACTCGATACAGACATTACGAATTTTTAGTGATGCCATTTGGTTTAACCAATGCGCCAGCAGTTTTCATGGATCTGATGAATCGAGTATGTAGACCTTATCTGGATAAATTTGTGATTGTGTTTATTGATGATATTCTCATTTATTCCCGAAACCAGCAAGAACATGCTCAACACTTGAAATTAATCTTAGAACTGTTGGCACGTGAAAAATTATATGCCAAGTTCTCCAAGTGTGAAATCTGGTTACGAGAAGTTCAATTTCTTGGTCATGTAGTAAATCAAAACGGTATTCAAGTGGATCCCAGTAAGATTCAGGCGGTGAAACAATGGGAGACACCACGAACCCCGACTGAAATACGCCAATTTTTGGGGTTGGCAGGTTATTATCGCCGTTTATCAAGAACTTTTCAAAGATAGCCTTGCCACTGACCACATTAACACAGAAAAATCAACCGTTTATATGGAGTTCTCAACAGGAGGAGGCGTTCCAATTGTTGAAACACAAACTTTGCAACGCACCTATCTTGGCACTACCGGAAGGTACTGATAACTTCACAGTGTATTGTGATGCTTCACGTCAAGGTCTTGGGTGTGTTCTAATGCAGAAGGATAAGGTAATTGCTTACGCTTCTCAACAATTGAAGGTACACGAGAAGAACTATACCACTCATGATCTAGAACTTGGTGCAGTGGTATTTGCACTCAAGATTTGGAGACATTATCTATACGGAACTAAGTGTATTATATACACTGATCACAAAAGCCTCCAACACATTCTAGATCAGAAAATGTTGAACATGCGAC
Source organism: Mikania micrantha (assembly GCA_009363875.1). Classification (NCBI taxonomy): domain Eukaryota; kingdom Viridiplantae; phylum Streptophyta; class Magnoliopsida; order Asterales; family Asteraceae; genus Mikania; species Mikania micrantha. Next base: position 7,909 of record SZYD01000661.1, read on the forward strand.
AGAGGCGATGGGTTGAACTGTTGAATGATTACGACTGTGAGATTCGTTATCACCCAAGCAAAGCAAATGTTGTAGCGGATGCTTTAAGTCGCAAGGAACGAGTCAAGCCTTTATGTGTGAAAGCGTTAGGTATGACTATTCAAACCAGTCTAATTCCTCAAATCAAAGACGCTCAGCAACAGGCTTTACAAGCAACGAACTATTCTGCTGAGGGACTAAGAGGATTAGATAAGAAACTCGATACCAAAGACGATGGACTGTTGTATTTCAAAGACCGAATGTGGGTTCCCCTATTCGGTAACTCTCGAACTATTATCTTGGATGGGGCACATAAATCCAGGTATTCTATTCATCCAGGTGCTGATAAAATGTATAAAGATCTTAAGGACTTTTACTGGTGGCCTGGAATGAAGAAACACATAGCTGAATACATGGATCGATGTTTAACATGTCTCAAAGTTAAGGCTGAACATCAACGACCTTCTGGGTTATTGCAACAACATGAGACTCCCATGTGGAAATGGGATCAAATCTCTATGGATTTCATTACTAAATTACCCAGAACATCACGTAATCATGACTCTATATGGGTTATCGTTGATCGCCTTACGAAATCTGCGCATTTCTTACCCATCCGAGAAGATTATTCTATGGATCGACTCGCTAAACTCTATGTTAATGAGATTGTATCTCAACATGGGGTACCGATCTCTATCATTTCTGACAGAGATAGTCGATTTATGTCACGATTTTGGCAAACTCTTCAGAATGCTCTGGGCACGCAAATCAATTTGAGCACAGCTTATCATCCATAAACTGACGGACAGACTGAACGAACAAATCAAACTCTTTAAGACATGCTCAGAAGCTGTGTGATTGATTTTGGAGGTAGCTGGGATATTCATCTTCCACTTGTTGAATTCTCATACAATAATAGCTACCATACCAGTATCAATGCGCTCCATTCGAAGCACTTTATGGACGCAAATGTAGATCACCTATCTGTTGGTCAGAAGTAGGTGAGAATCAAATCATAGGCCCAGAATTCATTCAGGAAACAACTGATAAGATCGCCCTTATTCAGGAACGAATCAAAGCTGCTCGCGATCGTCAAAAGAGTTATGCTGATAATCGCCGTAGACCACTCGAATTTCAAGCAGGTGATCGGGTAATGTAGAAAGTGTCACCTTGGAAAGGCATTTTCAGATTCGGAAAGAGAGGTAAACTTTCGCCAAGATTTGTAGGGCCATTTAAAATTCTTGAACGAATTGGACCAGTAGCCTACATACTTGAGTTACCTCTTGAACTCAGTAATGTTCATGATGTCTTTCATGTATCCAATCTGAAGAAGTGCTTAACTAATGAATCATTGATCGTACCTCTAGAAGAGATTCATGTTGATGAAAAACTTCAGTTCAGTGAAGAACCAGTAGAGGTAATGGATCGAGAAACGAAAGTGTTAAAACGTAGTCGCATACCAATCGTTAAAGTGCGATGGAACTCGCAACGTGGACCTGAATATACTTGGGAACGTGAAGATCAAATGAAATCAAAGTATCCACATCTATTCTCATAAATGATTGTCATAATGTAAGTCTTCACTAAATTTCGGGACGAAATTTCTCTAACAGGAGGAGACTGTGACAGTTGCATACGAGAATTACGTCATTAATGACGTGGACACATTTGATCGTTCTAGAAATCCACGTTGTTTTAATACTTGTAATTGATACAGAATGATAGTAGGTGAGAAATGATGAACGTGGGCGAAAACCGTGCTCAAAACGGAGTCCTGGATAACCCGGAATCGAAAAATGAAGAAAAATTACTAAGTGTTGGTCGATTGGACCCATCGCGGTACGCGATGGAGGGATTGAGAATCCTCCGCGGTACGCGATGCTTGCAAAATATCAAAGATTCTTCCGGAAATCATCGCGGTACGCGAAGCCTTTTTGGTCTCCCCGCCGCGGTACGCGATGGATGTGGCGGTGCAACAATCTGATCTACTTCATCAGATTTCATGCAAGATGTTATTTTCTTTATCATCTCGAACTGCAGCGTACACCAGACAAAAAACACACACAAACCATCATCTAATCACCATTTTCAAGCTTTCTGAACGCAAGGATCGCACCAGGGATTATCTATACAAGTTCTGATCGTTGTTTTGAAGTCAGAAATCCGTCTGATTAGGTAATGATCCGTTTAAACCTTCTAGTTTGATTTTGATTGATTAGGTCTTGATTTTGAACGTAATGATATAGTTAGGATTGTTGATTATTGCCTAGATGATGGCTAGGATTGGTTATAAACAAAGAACACGAAGTTTTAAAGGTTAAATTCTTGTTTTGATCCGTTGTAATGCCCGGTTTGCATGAAATCATACCCATGATTATAATGGTTTAATCCATTTGATTATAACAATGTAGGTGATTAGTTGGATTAATCCTTGAAATGCAAGGTTAAATCCAAGTGTTTCAAACTAATCACGATCATTAACATACTTATTGGAATGATTATCTGATGTTTATGATAACAGTCAGATTAGTATGTTAAACCTGGTTATTACACCTATTTTGATGCTACATTGTGATATTTCATGATAATTGGGTAATCAACAAACAAGGATTTATCATTCCTAAGCCATTAAATTGTCTAGAAACTGTTACAGTATCATAATCAACAACATTAACTATTTGGTTAATCTGGGATTATTCTGATTAATCAAGAGTGTCATCAACTTTGTATTAGGAATCTAATGCAATGTAGGTTCCTACATTATCATACATTGTATGATATAACATTAAATTAATTAATTACATAATTAGTATCGAGTTGATGATTTACTAAGCAATGTCTTTGACATTGAACGTTCAGAAAGATCTAATCAGTAAGCTAGAACATAAATAACTTATTAAAGATAACTAAATGCAGAATCATCTCTGTACTATCAGTTTGGTGATACTCTGCTACACCTATATTATCAGGTGAGTTTCGTACAACCCCTTTTTATTTTTAATCTTTTATAAACATCGGGGAAACTCTGCAAACTGTTGTCTAAACATATGATATGCATCAATGATATCTGTGTGATTTCATGTGATTTTGTGGGATTTCATGGGATTTTGCCTGTAGACTGAACTCTATCATGGAACTGAAAGTCCTCATTTCTGAACTGTATCTAGTGAACCCATGTGTGGCCGAACAGAAAACATTGATAGTACTATTGGTTGACACCCCATTCGCTGGGAGGATTGCATCTCCCCTTGTGTGAATGTTTGTTATCTGTTTCCTGAACTTCTTAATGGTATGATAGACATTAAGATAATGAGGCACTAAGATATGTACCGACGGGTAATATCTTGAGACAGACTAGACGTCCGAAAGGAACTAGATACGGGTCCCATGGTTATCCGGAACTGAACTTTTGAGAACGTGCTTATCATATCATATAATTTTAAATTGAACTGTCGAACTCACCAGCTTTGTGCTGACATTTCAAACTTAAATCTTTTTGCAGGAAGACAGTGACACTCGGTGAGGCAACACTTCAAACACTAGTAATTAAATAAGTTAGTTGTGTAATAAACTTAGTTGTAAATTATGATACTGATTGTAATGACGAAACCCTGTATTGTATTTATTTTAAGTTAATCTGTGTGCTTATGATATCGGTTCAAGTAAGTCACCCCTCACCTCGGAGACATCACCACTATGCTTCCGTAATCGGTTCAGTGACTTCAGATCATACACGAGGTGACGAGGGGTGGGGTGTGACATGTTATAAAATTGATTTATAGTTATAAATATTTAATCTAGAATAACAGTATCATTCATAATTTTGTTTCTTGCATTCCAATATCTTCAATTGAACATTAATATCAAAGAAATAACCAATAAACACAATAAAAGTAGATCAAATCTAGAGTTTTAAATAGTACCAACAAACTAAAAGTAAATCTAACAAATGTTTCAACAAACGTTCTAGATAGTGCTGTAACTATTGACCCGAGAGCATCGTCACTCACAAATTTGGAGATTATGTTCTTAAAATCAGGAAAATTTGCGAACAAGAAATCTGACATTCCGTCACTTTATTGTTGCTCTGTTTGAGTTGCCTCTTAAGTCCATTAACTTGATTTTTTAAATATTCTTTGGTATCCCTTTTTGTGCTCTCCATGAGATGATTCAGCTCTTGATTTCATCCAAACATCTTTTTTTCATCATTGGCCCAGTGCATACCTCCGAGCCCAGCTGTATCGTTTTCGCTTGCCACAAACACTTTTGATTGTTTCTTTTCCAAGCTTTCGTTCCATATTAGTGGTAAAAGTGGTTCCTTCAGAAATAATCATATAACCAACATAAATTTTACAATACCTAAACAAAAATAACTTGAAAACTAGATAATAAAACACAATGCAATATGCAAACCACCCCTTTAACTATTACAGCTTACGTAGGGTTCAATTTTCAAGCCTGGCAAAAGAAAAACATAGGAAAAAAAATCCTAAATCATCTAAAGAACCTTCATTTACTTCAACGATTTAGCCATCTAATACACATACATATTAGTTATACGAAGTAACAAAACAATTATCAAACTAATGAAAAACAAAATTTACTTCAACAATGAAAAACTTAATGATAAGCAAAACTAAGAATTTAGTCAATTTAAAGGTAAAATGACCTAAAAATCATATAATCAGAATCCACTCTGTTGCAGCTACTCCTAAACTTGTTGTCCAAACTAATTTAATGAGTGCCATTTAATGTTCTCTTTGGTCTCACTTAGTCTAGTTTTGGTACGAAGTTTGTTATTTGTATTGTGAAGGGCTTTGTTAAAATAACAATTTATTAACTTGAATCAATTAGCAACGAACCTGTCACTATGTCTTTTCTGCCAATTAGTGGATGAAGGTCATCATATGTGAACTAATGCAGTGGAATGTCATCAAAAGATGTGGAAAGCCATCAGGAGGCGTGACTGGGAATATAGATTTGATGGTTCGTAGCATGAGGCTTGCTGGGTAGTGAGAGACTCTCATAGTTGGGGCTGCATTGTCACAGATGTATATGTCCAGCTCATAGAAACAATCAAATTAATAAATTGCCAAATTACATGTTTACATCACAAAAAAAACATTACAGCAAACATCAAATTTAAATCCAAGATCAATATTGTTCTATCAATTGAAGCCATGGTAGCCTAAAATGAAACACTTTATCATTACAACGCCACAAAGGATTCAATAAAATTTGTTAGTTTCTCACATTAAAATAGGTAAACAAAACCTCCCATCTGCAAAAGAAAATGTGACAATATGAATTCAATTTAAGTAGATCTAACTCTTAAATCCAATTATCGATAGCGATTCAATTGAACAAATTTTTGCAAGTAAGCTGATGAGAATTGAAATACGTAAAAATAGAAATGATGAAATCAAAATGCAAAACTATATTAAAAGAAGAAGAAGATGATCACAAGGATCTACAAAAGGATAATCAACAAGTAAATGGTCCCAGGGGCTATGTCCTTCTCATGCAATTGCAATGAGCCTCAAAATCCTAACATAAGCGAAGTTTATATTAGCAATCATTGATCAATGGACTGGAAGCTAACATATATAAACCCCTAAAAAAAGGCCTAAAACCAGCATAAACCATATCTAAAACCACAAAAATGATGCGCCTTGCTTAAAAAAGATCGTGCTTCTCAAGGCACCACCCTTTGTACTGTCAAATTAGACAAGCCTACACTGCAGTACATCTAATCTTCAAATTCAACACCATGTCCAGAACCCTAAATATATCCTCTCAACAACACACAAGTGCAAGTTCTAATTCTATCAAAATTATGAAACACCTACAATCACATGTAATCTGCTACAATCCAATCCATTGAATTAAAACCTAGACTAAATTACATAAAAATTAAAGGGCTAAGACGGACCTGTTCCATAGTGTTTTGTGCAGCGGTCATGAGCTTGGTAGCAAGGCCCAACTTCCGGTGGGTGCGGAGGACGGCGAGGGAGGTTATGTGGCCGTGACACTCGGTGGTCTCTTCTTCCATCTTGGGGAGCTCGTAACCGACGATCTTTTCGCCGTAATCCTTGGCGACGTAGAGGAGATGGGCCAAGAGAGGATGTGGTAGAAATAGTATTCATCTGGTAGTTTTCAGGGAGGCAGAACAGGTTGCAGGCCCGCATTGAAAGCAGGTCGTCCATTGTTGCCTTGCGTATGCACACCATTTTTGAATGTTCGTTCGATTAGGGTTTGGTATGAGAAGACGGGTTTGGGATTCGGGGACGAAAGGGGGAAGATCATACAAATAGGAAATATATTTGTTTTGTCACAGACCAATTTTCTTCTTACAGCATTTTATACTCATATGGGGTTCGGTTACACACTAGGGTGTAAATGAGCCGAGCCGATCCCGATCCCGAGCTCGTTAAGGCTCAAGCTTGGCTCGTTTAGATAAATTAAAGCTCGAGGTCGGCTCGTTAAGATAAATTAGGGCTCGAGCTCGGCTCATTAGAAATTTTTAGGCTCAAGCTCGGCTCGGCTCGGCTCGTTTAGAGTTTATTTATTTAATTTATTTACTTTAATTATTAATTTAATTATATTTATAACTATATTTTATAAATGTAACATAAAATATTTGATTTAAATATATTTATCATAATTTTATATATAAAAATAATTAATTTTATAAATAAAAACTTAATATAATAAATAAGAATTCTACAATACGGTCTATTACAATTAATGTGAGGATTGATTTTCAGTCTTTAAGAGCTTGCCTTAAAAGGTTATAATTTGTGTTTAGTAGAGACTAAATAGTTCTTCTGAGATCAATAAAACTCTCGAGATTAAGTATTAGTTAATAAACTTTGAAGAAAATCTTTTAATACTTATTTTCAACCCTAGATGCTACTTACTGGATGTAAATTTTACGTAATCGAATTAGTCACCAGTCATTTACTATAACAATATTATATTTATAACTTAATATTAGTCTCCAACTCTATTTCTTTTAAAAATTTTAAAAATTGAAATTAGTGTCTAATATGTTTCCACTATATTATAGACAAAAGATTGGTCTCTAACACATTTGCATCATTCTTCATTACAAATGCTACATATTTGAGACTGAAATTCAGTAACTAATAATTTTAACTTCAAAAAACTCTTTGGTGCAAACAAATTGGCGACTGAATTACAGTCTCAAATAAGTCTCACGATATTAGGGACTGATTATCAGTCACTATAAATTACCAAACATAAATCAGTCCTTAATAAAATAGGGACTGATAATTCAGTCCTAGATACTATATATTTGAGACTGATATATCAGTCACCAAAAATATAGTCTCTAATGACCACTTTTTTTGTAGTATATGTTCAAATGTTCTTCAACATATGGACCAAGACATGTCATGTGTTTTAGAACTAATAAATGTGCAAGTTGTAAACTATCTCGATTTGGAACGAATATTTTCAGACCAACACCTCCGACCCCATCAAGTTTACCTTAGTGAAAAGATTGAGGAACACCAATTTTTTTAACACCATCCAAATAACTAGTGCAAAATTCAATTAACTCCTCTGAAGCATATCCTTCAACAATAATACCGTCATGTTGATTATGATTTCTTACATAACCTTTTAAGATACCCATATATCTTTCGAAAGGGTACATGTAATGCAGAAATACAGGATCACAAGCCTTGATTTATCCTATTATAAGAGATATCAAGTGAACCATCACATCAAAAAAAGATTGTGGAAAATACATTTCTAATTCACATAGCGTAATGATAACTTCTTTATGCCATGTATCCAATGACTCCGGATCAATAACTTTCGAGTGAATTGTGTTAAAAAACAAACAAAGTTTTGTTATTGTATGCTTGATTTTCTCTGGAAAAATTCCACGAATTGCAATAGGAATCAAATGTGTCATCAAAACATGACAATCATGAGACTTCATACGAACCAATTTACAGTCTTTCATCGACACCAATCTTTTGACGTTGTCAGAATAGTTGGATGGAAATTTAATTTTATGTAAACAGTTACAAAACTTTCTTTTTTCTTCTTTTGACATAGTATAACAATGTGAGGCCCCGAAACCGAGCACCTCGCAGAGGTTGGTTTTTATCATAACACATAGCTCTTAAACTAAAAACTTTCATAATCATGCAGCGGAAATGTAAACATAGTTGATAAATAGAATTCAATAAAGTGTTTGTATCAAAATCATATCAAATTGCCAAAACCAACGGATCGTCTGAATTGATCCCCGAGTTCCATGCCTTCTCTTTCACAGCTTTAACCTGACATACATGCTAAATCAAGTCAGCTTACGCTGGTGAGTTCTAGTTTTCATAAAACATCATAATCGTTTAGTGAGGTAAACATTTTAACATGAAAACGTTATATCATACACATAAACCATAACACATAACCATGTCATCATCGTAGCCATATAACCCTCATCATCATCGTAGTCATATAACCATCGTCATCATCAAAACCATTGTCATCAACATGAGTAGTGGGCTTATGCCGGCACAAGGCTCCATGTTTATAGTCCGATCGACTCTTACCATGTTTATAGCCCGATCGGCTCTTACCATGTTTATAGCCCGATCGGCTCCGTGTTTATAGCCCGATCGGCTCCGTGTTTATAGCCCGATCGGCTCTTACCTTGTTTATAGTCCGATCGACTCTCATGTTTATAGTCCGGTCGACTCTGTGTTTATAGCCCGATCGGCTCTTACCATGTTTATAGTCCGATCGACTCTCATGTTTATAGTCCGGTCGACTCTGTGTTTATAGCCCGATCGGCTGTTCATATCCTGATATGTTCAGGTCATCGTCCATACTTACTAGTACTGGTTCTAGTACATCATGCATACATATCCTATAACATGTATAGGAATTCATCATAACATTCTATCATCACATACATAGCATGCAAGCATCATAGCATATTATCATACATCATGGCATCATGTAGTGCTAGCATCATTTCCTCATTCATACATCATGGCATCATATTTTCATATCATGCTAGCATATAATCATCATTCAACATTCATGCATCCTAGTATTCTAGGACCTCGTTAAAGCATCTATTAACTATTGTCTTAGTTAACATCATAATGCATGCTCTCATTAAAATGTTATGTCATCATAACTCATTTACCATGCACGTATCATACCTTAGCATATTCCCAGACCCATTTCATCATGTGAAATACATATTCATACATACATCATCATGGCATAACATCATTCATTAATCATCATAACATAATCACATAACATAACAATAAGCATGTATGCCAGCCCAAAACAGTAAGTGTAAATAGGGCGTCTAGAACTCACCTGATAGTAGACTCTTGTTTTCCTTAGCCGAACTCCTTAGCTAGGACTCAAGGAACCTACATCATTACATTATCTTATCACATTCCATACTTAGACTTAGAATTTCTTCTAAGTCCCCGTAGTCTACTAGTTCCCTTCCCAACTATAAGTCCTCGAAACTGTTAGTATTCGAAACACTCGTTGTTCACGAATTACTCCTGTACCCGAAATTAGTGTACACGAAATAACCTTTGTATTCGAAATGGCCATGTACACGAAATAGCCTTTGTACTCGAACATGGCCCTGTACTCAAAATGCCCATGTATTCGAAATAATCATGGTATTCGAAATTATCATTGTATCCGAATTACCCTTAGTGTATAACTTCGTGTACTCATCATTTCGTCATTTAGACATCTCAGGAATTCATCTAAGGCTTTGGGGAACTAATTCTAGGCTCCTTATGTCGTTACCAACACACTGGAACCTTAAAGTTACGAACTTTATGTATAAAGGTGTGAGCTTTATACATAAGTTCACTCTTTGTTTAGCAACCCTAACTTTTGCATAAAAATCCTAGCTTTTTGGTTTGGAACACTTACTTGAAGTTAGGTGATCACTCCTGTAGATTCTCGTGCGTTTCTCCTTCCGTTTGGTCAATTAAAAGCTCGACCTTTGCAGTGTTCGAACTCTGCTTCGTGTACTCGAGTGAAGATGCGCTCTAGCCAAAGTTTCGCACATTTCCCAAGACACTGGTATTTATAGGGAGGGTCCAATACACTAAATATGGTGTACTCGAAATTATGTCCAACTTTCGAGAACTCGCATACTCGAAACCAATTTCGAATACACCCCAATTCGTGAACTCGAGTTGAGGTGTTTTCTGTTTAAAATTTCCCAACAAGTCTATTATCTGTTACACATTCTCGAATTAAATGACTTGTATTTTAGAAAATTTGGGATGTTACAAGTCTCCCCTCCTTACAATAGGTTTCGTCCCGAAACCTGCCTCGTTACCCATCGAACAAATGAGGATACAACTTCCTCATCTCGTCTTCCGTTTCCCATGTCGTGTCTGAACCTTTCCGATGCTTCCACTGAACCTTGACTTGACGAACTATTTTATTCCGTAATTGCTTTTCCTTCGTATCCACAATGGCAACTGGTTCTTCAATGTAGTTCAGTCGGTCGTCTACCTCAATGTCATCCAAAGGAACATGTTCTTGCTCGTGTGCCAGACACTTCCTAAGGTGTGACACGTGGAAGGTAGGATGAATCCCGTTCAGCTCCTCTGGTAGGTCCAGCTGATACGCTACTTTCCCTACCCTTGCCCTTATCTGAAACGGTCGATGTACCTCGGACTCAACTTTCCCCTCTTTCTGAATCGAATGATTTCCTTCCATGGTGATACCTTCAGTAACACTCGATCGCCCACATCAAACTCGATCGGTCTCCGACGCTTGTCAGCGTAAGACTTTTGGCGATCTTGTGCAGCTTTTCTGCCATATCAATCACTGCAGCCTTGTTTCCCATTTCTTTTTGTCCAACTTCACCCCAGCATACCGGGGTTCTACATCGTCTTCCGTACAACGCCTCATATGGGGGCATTCCGATGCTAGAGTGGTAGCTGTTATTGTACGAAAACTCCACCAATGACAAGTGGTCATCCCAGCTTCCTCCAAAATCGATAATGCACGCCCTCAGCATATCCTCCAACGTTTGAATAGTCCTCTCTGACTGTCCATCCGTTTGGGGGTGATAGGCGGTACTGATGTTCAGTCTCGTTCCCATAGCGTTGTGAAACTGTTTCCAGAATCTGGAAGTAAACCTCGTATCCCGATCTGACACAATGGAGACAGGAACTCCATGTCGAGTCACAATCTCTTTTACGAACAACTCAGACAACCTTTCGGACGAATACGTTTCCCTGATAGGAAGAAAATGTGCACTCTTCGTCAGTCGGTCCACAATCACCCATATGGTATCATGTCGTTTAGCTGTTCTCGGTAGCTTGGTGATGAAATCCATAGTGATGTGTTCCTATTTCCATTCCGGTACCTCAAGAGGTTGCACATATCCGTAGGGCTTCTGATGTTCAGCCTTCACTTGTGCACAAGTAAGGCACCTGTTCACATACTGCATCACATTAAACTTCATGCCCGGCAACCAATAATCCTGCCGAAGATCTTGGTACATCTTCATCGCACCGGGATGCACCGTATAACGTGATTTGTGGGCTTCATCTAAAATCCTCGATCGAATGTCCCCATTTCTGGGCACCCACATACGACCGAATCGTATCTTTATACCGCAATCATTGTCTTCCAAGTTCTTGACCTGCCCGAAGACACGTTCAAAACCCACATTCTCTTCTTTCAACCCTTCCTGTTGCGCCTGTTTAAGCTCGTTCAGAAAGTCTGGCGTTATCACCAAACTATACGATTTTACCAGTGTGGCAGGACGATCCGTCTTGCGACTCAAAGAATTTGCTACCACATTGGCCTTTCCTGGGTGATATAAAACATCATAATCATAATCCTTTAACAGCTCAAGCCATCGTCTCTGCCTCATATTCAACCCTTACTCCATACAAATAGTGCCTCCATATTTTCAATGCAAACACTACTGCAGCGAGTTCAAGATCGTGGGTTGGGTAGTTAGCCTCATGAATCTTTAGCTGGCGCGAAGCATAAGCTATCACCCTTCCCCTTTGCATCAGTACGCATCCCAACCCTTGTCGTGACGCATCGGCATACACAACAAGATCATCATTTCCATCCGGCAGTGCTAGAACAGGAGCTTGGGTAAGTTTCTCCTTCAGCACTGAAAACGCTTGTTCTTGGTTCGGACCCCATTCGTACTTTACATCTTTCCTCGTGAGCTTTGTCAAAGACGTCACTAGCTTGGATAAGTCTTGAATAAATCTCCGATAGTAACCGGCCAAACCAAGAAAATTGCGTACTTCAGTCGGTGACTTCGGAGGGCTCCATTTCATAATCGTTTCAACTTTAGCTGGATCTACCATAATGCCTTCTGGGTTCACCACGTGACCCAGAAACTGTACCTCTCGTAACCAGAAAGCGCATTTGGAGAACTTAGCATAAAGTTTCTCTTTCCTTAGGATCTCCAATACCTCACATACGTGGCAAGCATGGTCTCCCTCGTTCTTTGAATAAATCAAAATATCATCAATAAACACTATCACCGATCGGTCCAGCATCGGTCGACATACTCTGTTCATTAAATCCATAAATGCTGCGGGAGCATTCGTCAATCCAAACGACATAACGAGAAACTCGTAATGTCCATAACGCGTACGGAAAGCAGTTTTTGGAATATCCTGCTCTCGAACTTTCAACTGATGGTAACTGGATCGGAGATCTATCTTTGAGAACCAGCTTGTACCTTGCAATTGATCGAACAAGTCATCAATTCTAGGTAGAGGATACCTGTTCTTTACGGTCAACTTATTCAGTTCCCTGTAATCGATACACATACGCATACTGCCATCTTTCTTCTTAACGAACAGCACCGGTGCTCCCCACGGAGAGACACTCGGTCGTATAAAACCTTTATCGAGGAGTTCTTGTAGCTGGGTCATCATTTCCTTCATCTCAGTTGGAGCTAGATGGTAAGGTGTTTTGGCAACGGGTTGTGCCCCCGGCACTAAGTCGATCTGGAACTCAATTTCCCGTTCGGGTGGTAATCCAGGCAATTCCTCAGGGAATACATCGGGAAAGTTACGCACCACAGGAATATCATCAATCGTCCTCGTATCATTACGTTCCTCAATCACATAGGCCAAGTAGGCACCGCACCCCCGCCTCATTATATCATCAGCCGTGATCATCGAAATGATTTTCGGCGTATACATCGTTGTATCACCATAAACCGTTACGGAACTCCCATCCATCGCATGTAAACATATCATCTTTCGTCGACATACAATGTTAGCCTCGTATTTGGCTAACCAGTCCATACCCAAAACTACATCAAAGCCTCCTAAGGTTATAAGAAACAGTCGGACATGGAGCCTATGACCTTCTATCTCAACATAACTATCATCAATAGCTTCAGTCACCCTGGTCATCTTACCAATAGCCGTCTCTACATCAAATACCCGATCTATCTTCTTAACCTTCCCAGATAACCCATCACAGAAAGTAGAAGACACAAAACTCATACTGGCACCAGAATCAAACAATACAGAAGCAGGAATATTGTTGATAGAAAAGGTACCTGTGACCACATCGGGGTCCTCGATAGCATCATCCTTTGTCAGTGTGAAATCAATCACGATCCTAATCATGGGTTTAATTCCAAAAACGATTGAGTTTAGGCTCGTATCATAGCTGTGGAGTTTGCTCGACCCATTTTAATGTCAAATCAACTAACACAAAAGAAATTAGACTAAATTGAACATTCAAAAACTTCGACGACTTCATTCTGAACCAAACGAGCACAAGAACACCTCCATTGAACCATCGGAATATCAAATTGAAGTTTCATATGCGATCAGGCTACTATAATATCAAATCGATATCAATCAAGTAAGTCCTTAAGTGTATTGTGATCTTTTTTAAGCTATAAACAAAAGCCCTAAACTTTCAAGGGCTTATGATAACTGAATCATTGGAAATCAATCGAGGGAAATGTTAGGGTTCTTAGGTTTTGAGCCCGGTTTTAGAAAAAGTATACAATAAAATGGAAACCAAAACCCTCAGCAAATCTACCCCTACCCCAGCGGTAAAACACACGGTGGGACAGAGGATAAACCTATGCTCATAACCCTACCACTACACATAAAAACCGGTTTTTGCATTTTTGACCCATTTTTATCCTATTTCTTTCGTATAAAATTTATAAAAAATTCTAAAAACATTAAAAAAGGATTTATAACATTCTCTTCAATAATTTAATATTCCAAAAATTTTAAAATTATTATTATTACTATTATTTTTCTTTCTCTAATTTTAAAAACTAAACGTTTGTTATTATTTCAAAATATAGTTTACTAAATTAATTCATAAATAATATTACATATTTATTTTTGATTTTCTGAAACATTCTGAACAAATTTCCTTCACAAAAAAAATAAATAAATAAACTATTCAAATGTCAAAGGAATTATTTTATTTGAAGGGTAGTTTATTAAATCTTGTAAATCAGAAGCATTATTTTCATAATTAAAATTTGAAGTATTTATTTAAACAAATTACTCATATTTAAATAAAAAACCCTAATATTGTTCTTTTTAACACTTGGTAATTCAAGTTTTAGTTAAATAAAATATAGAATAAGATTACATATTTATTTATAATTAATGATGTTTAATAAATTTGTTGTAAAATATTAATATCAATAATATTTTCTTTAGAATGAATACAACAAGATTTTAACAACAAAAAAAAAATAATTTATAAAATATTTAATGTTCTTATTGTATAAGTATTGATTTATAAGAATATATAAATATTTTAAAAAGACTCTTGAAAACCTAGACAATTATTTGATTCATTGTTAGACACACTTTTTTTTGGAATTCTATAGATTTGCCTTAGTAACAGGACACAGACTTTAACTATAGAAATATCAAATTCATTAATACGTTCCTTTGATTTTAGGTTATCACGTGATATTTGACTAAATATTATACCAAGCACATTGGAATAGCTAATAAATCTAAGTGAGTATTCATACTCCCTCTTTTACTTCTTGTATTTTTGGTATGTTACATATGTTTACTCAAAACAATGTTTATAATCAAAATCATTCCATGCAAAGCTCTTAGTCTATTTAGTTAGAATTCTTACTATGTGTATACTTGCTTGTTTGAAATCTATTATTCATGTGTTATCTATTGCAAACAAGTTTTACATACTAGATGTTATGCTAGTATGGAAACTTCTTTGAGAGACTATTATCTATTGCAGACTTAGTTGAAGTTGTAGTTTATACTATTACTGAAACTGGTTTGAGTGACTGTTATCTATTGCAAATTGTGTTTTGCATGTCTTAGTTTAAGACTTGATCATTCTTATCTAAGTTCTATGCATTATACTTGTTTGAGAGAACTTTATCCTTTATTGTATACATTTTATGTGCAAACATGTAATCTTTATGTGCTTCTATTCTAATTTTAGATAGTCTAATTGTTATGCATCATATACTTTTAACTTGTTTATTTAAATTGTATGTTATACTCACCAACTATTTATATAGTTGACCCAAAAACCATTTTACATATGTAACATGTTAAGTTGAAGAAGAGGTGAATACATAAGTGTAGGATTAGTAGACCTAGTTAAATTGTAAAACAATGTTTATAATTTCAAATGTAACTGTTGCTTACTCAATGCATGTAATGTTGTATTTGAAATAAATGAAAATGTGACAACGAGAAAATTTTGTTCTCAAACACTACAACAACAACCAAATTTCGGGACGAAATCTTTTTCAATAAGGGGATGATGTGACACTCGGCAATTCCAGGTAAATTGCAACTCTTACACTCTACGTATTTCACATTCATACTTGTTGCATTTCATTTAATTATGTTTAATTAGATGAGTTGAACACAACCAACTGCGAAACGATAGTTCGAGGAACTATTGAATAGTACATTGCACATTGGTTTTGGAAACCAAGTGTGACAAACTCAAACACAAACGCAAAACAATAATTCGGGGAATTATTGGATTGTGCAATACATGTTGATTGTGGTTAATCAAGCATGCAAATGGTTCGTAACAACAAACACAAACTATCAAAGATAATTCGGGGAATTATCGAAACACTCACACAAGTCTCACGAACGTTGGTGATCAAACAGTAATCAAACTTATGTGCTTTTATATGATTATGTGCTAAATATGAATTAGAAGTTAGGATAAACGTTGGGAATCGAACAAGAGTGAAATCGAATCGACAAAATCGAAAAACTGAAAAAATAGATCCTTTGCGGTACGCCAAGGCCCCTTGGTGAAGGGCTTGGCGGTATGCGAAGCGAAGCGGGAGTTGGGACTCCCGAATTCCTCGGCGGTACGCAAAGACATTTTTGATCGGCCTCGGGGGTACGCGAAGGCCATGAAGATCAAAAAATTTATAAAACCAACCCCATTCACTTCATATCCGGTTTTCTCTCATTCTCTTCGTACTCCCTCATCTATTCTCGACCTAAACCCACTGAAATCAAGCCTTCAAACCCCTGGAATCACTTTGGAAGCTATCCTTGGTGATTTGGAAGACATTGGAGCCTTTGGAAGCTTGGAGAAGAAGCTAAGGAGCTTAGAACAACCATCAACATGTTGAATCTTCATCATCTAGGGCTGTTGCAACTCATTCTCAGTATATCTTGGCTTCTAAGGTAGCTTTACATGTTTATTCATAGTTAGATCGAACATGCAATGAGTGAAAACCCACATGCATGAACATCCACCCAAATGCAACTCCAAGTGGCTATTGTGCACGAATTTGTTGGTGATTTTGTGTGATATTGATATGAATCTACTGATTTTAGAGTATAGGATTGATTGGATTTGAGTTTGGATGAGTCATTGATGATTTGATGATGATTTTGGTAAACTTGCCATAAAAGGAAACTTTTATGTTGCATGTCATAGATTTGTGATGATCTATACACGTTAGACATGTCTAGATGTTGTCAAATGTATATTGAAGTGTTTAGAAACACATTTGAGTATTTGGTTTTGTCAAAAACATGATTTTGGAAGAACTTACTAAATAAGGAAACTTTTGTAAATCAAAAGAGGGCTTTTGATGTTTTAAGGTGTTTTAGTAAACTTTGATTATTGGAATATGTTTAGAAATGGTTTTTAACATATTTGAAAACTTTGTTTTGTGAAAACGAGCTTTTCAACAGATACTTTCCAAATAAGGAAACATTATTTGAGAAAAACGTCATAAATGACAATTTATGCACAAACGGCATATTTCAAGTGTTTACATATGTTTTTACAAACACACTAGAGTATAGATTTTATGATATGGGATTTCATAACCATACTTCACAAAAGTAGAAACTTTCAAAATATAGAACCCCTCCGAAATGGAAACGTTATGATTTTCAAAAGTTGATTTTGTGAAAGCATAATGATTAAAGTCATAGGATGCATGTTGGTGTCTTGTATTAAGACACATAAACAGCTAAGCATAACAAACGTGTCACCAACGATTCGTAGAGTCAACACAAGTCAACAAACACACACTCGGTTGAGCACACCGACACTTGGAGTTGTATGGGATACAACACATACTCACACCTATATGGTTATAGGTGCTTACTAGCATGACTGCTAGCACTCGCAGGTAGCAAACACATATAAACCAGAACTGCTTTACCAGGTGAGTTCACGACCCCTTTTTACTTTTTCTACCTTTGGGGGAGAAAACATTGCATTACAACTGTTTTGAACAACAACTCATTTTATTTACGTATGGACATGCTTTATCACTATATGTATATGTGTGGATCACATTACAACTAAAAGTCCCCGTGATACTCCATGGACCGTTAGTAGAGCGTAGCACCTAGCGTGGTAATCTTGAATAGTATTATTCGGGCCTGACAAGCCCCGCCCATCGCGCCTGGGAGGCCAACCCGACTGGAGGTCGGAATGGGTGCAATATTGACCAACACTTTGCCATTGTCTTGTGATGGACATGGCGGGGAGGCACAACTGTCAGCTTCGGTACGAACCCGCATATAATATAACTGTATTGACTAGCTATCAATCGATACTGCATTGTAATGATATGTAAATCACAACTCTTACTTTAAACATTGGATGTTTACAGCTTATGAAAAACCTGTGCTCTCACCAACCATTGTGTTGACCCTTTTACTCGCATGTTTTCTCAGGTAGCTAGGGCACATGCACAAGGATTAGGATGAGAAAATAACTAAAAATTATTCAATTAAACTTTTTGTTTAGTTACAATTCACTTTAGGTTGAAAAAAATTGATGTTTTTTAAAATGACTCATTTAAACTCAAACTAATTTTGCTTAAAACTAATCCTAACATGTACTCATCCTAGCTCACTCTTGTTTTGACTTGTTACCTAACTCAACCCAACTCATCTATTTTGCTAGGCATAAGAACAACTTTAGATTTATTATATTTTTATTATGATTTTACATATGAAAGTTAGTTTATTTACTACAAAATAGCATTAATAGCGGCTACCATTTTAGCCGCGACATAACCAATAGTGGCGACATCCGGCGCGTGCGTTCGATAATCAATAGCAGCGACGGTCGCCGTGAATGGTGAATAAAAGGGCGCCTAATTTCCCTCCTTTCCCATTTCACCTCCGATTCCCCATCTGCACTTTTTGGGTGCTCCGCCGCTCACGCTGCACTTTTAGGAGCCGCCCATTTCACAACCGGCATTCAACCAGCTCCGCCGTATGTTCGAGTGTTCCCCGCTCCGTCACTCCAGCTCCCACCAGCTCCAGTTCCGTTCGGCTTTGAATCGTTTGTTGTAGAAGTCACGAAATCGGGTGTGTGTTTATTTGTTTATTTCTTTGGCTGTTTATTTCATCTGTGTATTTGTTTACTTTTGATTTGTATATCACAAATCTTGTTGAAAAATTGAGTAGGAATTGTTTATTTCATCTGTATTTAAACAGGGAAGGAGATGAGAGAAACATGGTTGGGTTCGGTTCGGTTCGGTTTGGTTAGGTTGTGTTGAAGGAGAAAGGGGAGTATGAGCAGTAAGGTTGATAATGGGATTAAATACTAGTTGGTGTTCTTGAAATAAATAGAAAATGTATTAAAAATTAATGCTAGTTGTTTTTGTTTTAGGATGATTATCAACCTTGATTTGATTATCAGTCACTCCACCATTTAGTCTTGTAGTCATTTTATTTTTGGAATGCTTCTAAAATCAAGTAGTATCTCTCTAAGTTGATTAGCCTCAAATATTTTACTACTCATATTTGAAGCCAGGATAAAGGTAAGGTTTCCGTCATTCCATTCTACCCAAATCCTACTCATACCTTTGCTATGGGTGAGATTTTACTAGGTATGGTTACGGTTGCTTGTATTTGAGGTGCTTAAAATTAACCCCTTCATAAGCAAATGGGTAAAAACTACCACCACTCGGCCATATACCAAATTCTGATGGGTCAAAACTAAGAATTTACAAAACGGTCAAAACATACCAAATTGGAGCCAATTCTGATGGAGAATTTGAAGAACGTAGTTCATCACATCCGAATGAAGTTGCGATATTTGAGAAAGTAATGGGTTCGACGCGGGCATACTAGAGGCATTGGGCGTAAACCTTCTACATCTGATGGAGCATCTAGTTTTGTGGGTCATCATGAGCAACAGAAGACACCTTTAGGATTTACACACATACATTGTTAGATAACTTTGTTATGTTTTGACCCGTTTAGACAAGTTTTAGATAAATTTGATATGTTTTGACCATTTGATAAATTGTTAGATAACTTTGTTATGTTTTGACCCATTTATACAAGTTTTAGATAAATTTGTTATGTTTTGACCGTTTGGTAAATTGTTAGATAACTTTGTTATGTTTTGACCTGTTTAGACAAAGTTTAGATAACTTTGTTATGTGTTGAACCAATTATACAAGTTTTAGAAACTTTGGCATGTTTTGACCATTTGAAAAGTATTGGATAATTTGTTATGGTTTAGCAACCTTTGTTTAATGTTGACTCATTTGATATAGTTTTAAACCGACTTTGGTTGAACTTAATTTATAATTTCTTTTATAGGCTCAAATAACAAGTTTGTTTAAAGATCCAAGCTTTATTGAACAAGTCTCACACTTCATTGATTCAAAAAACAAGAAAGCGAACACAAATGATGAAGATGATTCGGATGAAGGTGATGAATGATTACAAGTTCTTAGTTGATGTACTTGATCCTCTATGTTTTAAACTAGAAACAAAACTATGGATTACTTGTTTTTGTATTGTAAACATGATTTGAATGTTTAATTAGGTATTTGAATGGTTTGAATGATACTTTTAGTTTCTGCATTTTTAGGTGGTGCAAAACCATGAAACGCAGATATCTAAGCAGTACCTTTCAAAAGGGTTTTCACCTTTAGCGGCGACACAGGACCTTTAGCGGCGACACATTAGAAGCGTTTTTTTGATCAATACCGACGTTTTAATAGTAACGACTTATTAGCTGTGATTTTCGGGACCTTTAATGGCGATTGTTGTCGCCGCTAAAGGTGTCTTTTCCTGTAGTGATTGTTTTATTTTAACAAGACCTGACCCGATTCGACCTAACTAGATATAAACAAAAGGGAAAGAAATTATTAAGCTAGATTCTTAAATGATCATAAAAAAATTTCACCCCTATGAAAAAAATTTCTGGGTCAGCCAATGATGAAAATACACATAGATAAACCCCACAAGATATTAGCCTATTAGGTTTGTCTCAATTATCGTAACTTGTATGGGTCTTACAAGATATGCAACATCTCTTCCTCAATAGCTCTAGTAATGAAAGTAGACAATTTAAGTCCTTTTCAACGTCTGAAAACAAATGTAAAAAAATAAATAAATGATGATACCTTATGTATTAATATTTGGGTTGTTATTAATCAAATCTTGACGTAGATCACCAAAAAGTAACAAAGAAAGTGTGTGATATCTTCAAGAACAAAAGACATAAATTGACAAGCAAAAGAAGTGATATTTTGAAAGTGATTAGCTATTTTGATTCAGACTATCAAGAAGATAAGAAATCAACTTCGCAGTATATCTCTATATTAATAGGTGGATCAATTTTTTAGGATTGTCATAATTAACAGTTAACAACACATAAGATGGTAGAATATGTTGTTGTACTGTTTAATACAAAATGCACTAAACTCAAAGTAGTAAATCTTATATTACGACCATTGAAAATTTATTGTGACAACCCTGTTGTCATTAGTTTCTTGAACAATAACAATTTAAGTGGGGCTATATTATAACTTGATACGAAGTTCTGGTTCGTATAGATGAAAACGTTTTTGTATCGAGTATATTAGCACAAAAAGATATGTTTGCAGATCCAATGTCTAAAGGTTTACCACCCAAAACTTTCCAAAAATTAGTAACCAGGATGGTACCTTATGGGTGGTTGTCTTAAGACTGTTTTTACATTATGCCAAATTAGTACAACTGTACTAGCTAATATTGTCTAGCTTCTTGCTAGACTTTATTGAATAATAAATCCCATCGTTATTAAAAAAGTAAGTGTAACGAGATAAATCTAGAAGACTTGATTTAAGGCAGAGGTTATATGAAGACAATTGTGTGTTTAATATAAAATGGTATTAAATCCTGTGAGGCCAAGGTCAAAAAGATAGAACAGGGGCTACGTAAAGGAAAATATAACACAACTAAATGGTCATGATCGAAATGAGATGAGCATATTTGATGGAAACTGATTTGATTGTGAATCAATACATCAGGCTAAAGCAATATCGACTTGTGTTGAATAATGTGTATGACCAGGTCACATATTAAAATTATTTTGAAAAAGTTATAAGTAAATAAACATTTTCATTAAAATATCACTTTTTAAGTTGAATGAAAAATCCAACACATTATCTATAATCAAAAAGCAAACATAATAAACAGTTGATTTTTGTGCTTTAAAATTTGATCAAAATTTTTTTAACTTTTAACTTTGAGAAGCACTAAAATAGGTATGGAAGCCATTTCTATTATATATATATATATATATATATAATATAAAACTGTGAAAACCCATTTTTAATCATAGATTTAATAGATGAGTGGCTGAGATTAAACAAGGTTTTTTAATTTTTTAATGTTTCACTAAAATATTAAAAAAGTACATAAAGGGTAAAGTGGTAAATTACACATTTGTACTTTACTCAAAAAAACCATCTCTTTCAAGAAAAAAAGACGTCCTCTTTTTCCCCCGCCACACCTCGTTTCCGTCAAGAGGTACAGAATATACAAAAGTTGTAATAATGACATGTCACATCGGTTAAAATATTTTAAAAATTCCTTGAATCTGATTCTTCAAATGTAACATATATGTAACATAAGTGTAAATACGACGCATGTCATACATTTTGAACACATTTAAAAAACTTCTGCTAACAAAATCAAAAGACAACTTCTATGAAAGCATAACAAAAGAACAAACACCCTAAATTTTTTTTTAACCACGTTTAACATTAATAAAAAAAAGCGTCTGATATTCGCTACTTTTGGACACTCACGTTAGCGGAATCGAAACCCTTTGTCTTGCAATTACGTAAATCATGCCCAATAACCTAATTCTGACATGTACGACAAGTCCTATGTGTAAATCGTATGTAATATAGTTATTTCCAGTAAAAGCTATCTAAGTTGTTATATGTAAACATTGTGTAACGAACGTAATTTATCGTAAAACATATGTAATATAGTTGCTCATAGTAAAACATATGTAATATAGTAAAACAAAGATTGTTGTTAATATGTAACATTTTTGTAACATATGTGCATTAACTGTGTAACAATTTCTTAACCTAAAAACCACCTGTAATATCGTTGTCTTTGTAATGATGTGTTACCGAATAAACAACATTCTCATTGACAAGATCAAAGTGAAGACATAACAAAACAACTTTCCTTCTGAGATATTGTAGGACCTATATGATTAAGTGTCATATGATAAATAAACTGTTTAATGGAGAATAATAACTTGCGACCTGCTTTGATGAAGTCACGATTACAGGCTCAACAAGAGGATGTTTTTGGCACTCAAAAACTTGTATATAAACGAACGTTCACAAACGTAAATGAACAAAATTTTTTTGTCCATGTTCGTTTATTTACTAAATATACTTTGATAAACGAACTTTTTACTTGTTTAGTAAACGTTTGGTTCATTTACATGCCAGAAAAAGTGTAAAGAATTAAAAAACTAAGCTGAAAAAGGTAAAAACATTAGTAACATCATTGTATTTTTTTGTGCAGCCTAAGAGGCTGCCTACCCTCCACTAAAAACTATATATAAAACATTGGTAACATCGTTGTATTTGTTATGTGTAATGAACGTAATTTAAATGTAAAACATATGTAACATAGTAAAACAAAGATTAGTGTTAATATGTAACACCTTTGTAACGTAGGTGCATTAACTGTATTACAATTCACGAACCTAAAAAACATTGGTAACATCATTACATTTGCTATGATGCGCCCTAGGCGGCTGCCTATATAGGGAACACATACATTTAAATGAGCAAGGTTTACTTGTTCGTGTTCGTTCGTTAATAAACTTAGTGTGTTCGTGTTCGTGTTCGTTCATATTCGTTTGTTAATACTATACATGAATGGTTCACAAAATATACGAACATAAGTAAACGAACATAACTAAACAAACATAAACAAACATGAATAAAGAATCAAAACAATCATTATTGAACACAAATAGTTAAACAAACATGAACGAACAAATGAATTCTAAAGTTTGATTGATATTAACCCATTTCAATTAATAAATAAATTAAAATTCCGGTAAAATAAACGAACGTTCATAAATGTAAATGAACAAAAAAATTTGTTCAGGTTCGTTTATTTACTAAATAAACTTTCATAAACGAACTTTTTACTTGTTTACTAAACGTTTGGTTCATTTACAGGGGTCAAAAGTGTAAGGAATTAAAAAACTAGACTCAACAAGGTAAAAACATTGGTAACATTGTTGTATTTGTTATGATGCGGCCTAGGAGGCTGCCTAGGCGCTATGCTCCCCTCCACTAAAAACTATATATAAAACATTGGTAACATCGATGTATTGGTTATGTGTAATGAATGTAATTTATATGTAACATAGTATAACAAAGATTAGTGTTAATATGTAATACCTTTGTAACGTATGTGCATCAACTATATTACAATTCACGAACCTAAAAAACATTGGTAACATCATTATATTTGCTATGATGCTGCCTAGGCGGCTGCCTATATAGGGAACACAGACATTTAAACGAACATGGTTTTCTTGTTCGTGTTTGTTTGTTAAGAAACTTAGTGTGTTCGTGTTCGTTCAAGTTTGTTCGTTAATAGTATGCATGAATGGTTTACGAACATAGATGAACATAAGTCAACGGACATAAAGAAACAAACATAAATGAACATGACTAAAAAACAAAACAACCATTATTGAACACAAATAGTTAAACAAACATGAACGAACAAATGAATTCTAAACTTGGATTGATATTAACCCATTCAGTGAATAGATTCATTAAAATTCCGATAAAATAAGAATGACACAACATGCTAATTTATAAAGAACACAAATATATCACTGATTTTTAAAATAATTTATTAATAAAAATAAATTAACGATGATAAATAATCCTAAACGAACAAATATAAACGAACGTAAATGAACGAATATAAACGAGCATTCACAAAGGTAAATGAACAAAATGGGACGTGTGTTCATGTTCGTTTGTTTAGTAAAATGAACAAAAAAATTTTGTTCATTTTCGTTTATTTACTAAAAAAAAACTCTAATGAATGAACTTTTTTACTTTTTTAGTAATTGTTTGGTTCATTTACATGCAAAAAAAGTTGTAAATAATTAAAAAACTAGACTGAAAAAGGTAAAAACATTGGTAAAATCGTTGTATTTGTGTAATAAAAACGTAACAACACACGAGTGATCGATTTGGTTTGGTTTATATTCCAAGTGGTTTGGTTTTGCATACGTGACAAAAAAAATGAAAAAAGTGATTTCAATTGCAATTCTAAATGGTAAAAAAACGTGAACTACTACGTAAATTACTAGTTACAATCAGATTCCATCCCCAATTGTTTGATTTTGAATCTGCAACAAAAAAAAAGTACAAAAAAATGTGACAATACAAACGTAAAACTAATTTACTTATAAGAACAAATGCACGCATTATGTGTAATACAAACATAACAATACACATGATTTGCCTTTCAGTGTATATAAAATCCCGAAAGTTGTTAAAAACAAAATTATATATATACACACATACTGTAAAACATAGGTAACAAAAAAAATATGAATGTTCGATGTGTACAATTGTACAAATAATGAAATCTGTCAAAACACATTTGGTGGGTGAATAAAAAGGAAAAAGTGCATATATTGAAAAAGACGTAAATACCCTTCAGAGTAAATTAATGAGGATGGTGATGTGGCAAATTATGGATCACAAGTTAGGGTTTTCATGGTTTTCTCATTTAGGTGGGTTTTTGTTTTATATTTTCCCTATATATATATACACACACACATATATATAGGGCATGTATATATTGGAAACCTATGTAAGATGAGAAAACTTTGCAAATCCAATACCTTGTCACAATTTGTCACATCATTATTTCCTTTTACTAACATTATTAAATACAAGGGCATTTTCGTCTTTTACTTCATTTATACTATCACACACTATTTTTTTAATTTATCACATTCTCTTTCATCAAATTCAAATAATAAACAAAAGAAATTAATTTTTAAATATTCCCCCCTTTCATTTCCCACCAGAAAATTTTCGTCTTTTCCTCGTTGTATATAATTGCTGTCGTGTTACATCAAAGTTACGGTGTTCAATTTCACTTCAAAAACAAAAGATTTTAATTTTTAAATATTCCATACCTTTTATTTTTCCCACCTTTTATTTTTCGCACCTTTTTTCCAACATTTGTTTTCCCCAATTTTTTAAATATTTTCCCCTTTTGATTTTCTCACCATTTTTGTTCTTATCGAAATTAATTTTTAAATATTCCTGCTTTTACTTTCACATCAGCAATTTTTTTTAGTTTAAATTTTTAATTGTTCGATGGTTGTATATAATTGATGTTGTGTTAAACGAAAGTTACTGTGTTCAATTTCAGCTCAAAAAAAAGAATTAAATTTTTAAATATTTCATACATTTTATTTTCCTCACCTTTTAGTTTTCCCACCGTTTGTTTTCCTCAACTTTTTAAATATTTTCTCCCTTAGATTTTCTCACTATTTTTTTTCTTATTGAAATTAAATGCATGTTGGCTTTATATAAGTGTTGTAGAGGTTACATCAATGTTACGTTGTTCGAGCTTATTGTGTATATTTATTGTCATACCTAACACATCCTACACATTGCTTAGTCTATATATATCTACACTTTAAGATTTTTTTGCCAACCAATACTTTGTTTTCACCATTAGTTTTTAAGCATGCCAAGCTCTAAAAAAAGTCTCCAATATCCGTCAAAGAAGAAGAGCCGGAAGATAAAACAAACATTAGCAACACTAAATGTAACATAGATGTAAATTTACATATTCCTTTATAAAATGAATTAATTTTTAAGTTAATCATTATACTCATTATCTCAATATGTAACATTCAAAACATCATTCCTTAAAATTGAGCCAATCAAGATGAAAAATATTTCAAACCAATAAACACCATCTAAGTTGCCATGTTACACACGTTGCATTTTGACTTAAAACCAGCTAAACACACATTTTATTCAATATTAAAGCATTTGTTTATAAGATACAATTTTTATCTTGCCATGGTACAATTGTTAAGTAACCCAATCCTAAAATAATCACGTAACAGATATGTATCACAATAAATTCCGCTGTTCTATCATGTAATGTTAAGTATACATTAAGGCCAAATAAAAATGACCATTCTTTTGGACATCATATTTCAAAAACATCATTCGTAAAAATTGAGGTTATCAACCAGTAAAATATGTCAAACCAATATACACCATCCAACTTGCCATGTTACACGAATGAGATTTTGGTATAAAAACAAGCTAACACACATGTGTATTCAATATTAAATGATTTATTGATAAAATAAACACTTATCTTGCCATGGTACCAAATTTTAAGTCAACAAACAACCAAATAATAATGTAATAGATATGTGTCACAACAAAATTTCATAGTTCTATCATGTAACATTAAATATACATTAACTTAAAATTGAACTGTTCATACCTTTGCATATCATCTTTCTCAACCCCATTTTTTCGTTTCTTGGTACCACTTTTATCTTTAGCTACCACCTTTTGATTTTTTGTTCTCGGGATCCTTATAATTTTTCAGCAAAGCAAAAGGTTACTATCTTTAATAAATCCATTAAAGGTTTTATACAATGATTCTACATACATTACAAAATCACTGTCTGACTCAGTCTGCGTATCAGTAAAAGTCCTTTTTTTTGGCTTCTCTTAAGAATTTTTTTTGCTAAAATTGGTACTTAATAAAGACGAAATTTAACTTAATCAACTTACCCTTTCCGTCGTGTATCCGGTGTTGTCTCTGGTACTTCGGCACCGTTTGATTCGCTTCCGGTTGGAGATTCATCATCCTCGACGGCTTCTCTTATAGAAACGAAAGAAGTTGGATTTCGAGCATTTATGTTCAAGGGATCGTCGACGAATCCGGCCGGAAAACGTCGAGCATCTTTTCTCGTTCTCATGCTTTGAAAATAAAAAATATAGGTTCAGTGACGACCAAACCATTGACGATGGTAACGGCAGTCGGATAATAGCAGTGTAACTGAAATCGCGTATCAATTTTTCGTTAGCTTTGCTGAAACAGCGACGAAGAAACTGCGAGATATTGACAGGATTTTTGGGGCTTCTGTCGTCGACGGGCAGGATTGGGAGAAATGGAGGGAAAGAAGAAAGAGAAATGGGAAATGGGGGAAAAGTTTATACGATGGGTTTTTTTTAATTAATAAAAGTCAATCAAGTACAAAAAGCCATATTACAATTCTATCCTTATTGTACTATTTTGTACCACATTCAGTTTTTTTAATGTAAAAAAATCTAATCAACTTTATCACATTTAATTTCCACCATCCAAAATCTAGATCAATTGTTATAATAGGGTAATAAGGTTTTCAAAGTTTCTTTATCTCAACCAGGTTTCCAAAATAACCTTCCCCTATATATATATATATATATATATATATATATATATATATATATATATATGGATTTATTATAATAAGAACGAACAAGTTGTAGATAACTAAAAGAACGATATTTATATGCATATGATTTAAGGGTATAAAATTAATTTTCATTTAAAATAAGAGGAGTTACTATTATACTCATTAAATCATGTGCCTATAAATATGGTTCTTTTATTTCTTTACAACTTGTTGGCTCTTATTATAATTTATATCTATATCTATACTATATAATAAATGAAAATAATTTTACTTAGGTGTCATTACCAGAGCGATTCTCTCTTAAAAGTTGACATGTGCCATTACCACATCAATCTACAAATTAATGTTGACACATGGCAACCACACAATAAATCAAATTCAAATATTCTAAAATTCCAAATAGTATTTTACAAAAAAAATTTAATTATCCCTATTTTTCCGTTTTCTAAAACCGAATAATAGATTCAAACTTTACTTTTTTTTTCCAAATTTTACTTATTCTTTAACTGATTTTATAGCAAAATGCGAATGTAATTTTTTAACTTTTGCTTAGTTTTTTTATTAATTAATCTTTTAATTACTTTCGATTTTTAATAAAGTATATAATTGTTAACATGTCATATTATTAAAAAAAATAATTTACCCAACTGGACATATAATAAATTTTCTTCAATATTTAAATTCTTAATTTTAAAATAATTACGTACATTTCATCGATAAATAAATATTTTTTGAATTAATTTTCATTTAAAGTTTATTGTAATTTCTCTTTCTTATCTTAAAAACATGCAATTTCAAATCATCTTTTATCAAATACACTTAAAAGTCAAATATTTTAAATTTAAAAACTTTCAAAAGCATATTAAGATTTTATTTATATTGTTACTCAATATATGAGATACGTGAATGCCAAACTATGTGTATGCAAAGCTTGTGTCTATATATGAGATACGTGAATGCCAAACTATGCTAGAGCAAGGCTTGTATCTACATACATGAGATACGTGAATGCTAAACTATTCTGATGCTAAGCTAGAATCAATTCATGAGATACGTAATGGCTAAACTATGCTAGAGCAAAGCTTGTATCTAATCATGGGCTACGTAAATCCTAAACTATGCTAGAGCAAAGCTTGTACCCATGCATGAGATTCGTGAATGCTAAACTATGATTTTGTGAAGCTATTATCCTTGTACAATATACTTAAAGGCTAAGCTTTGTGAATGCTATAAACTTGTAAACTTTTAAACAATATGCTAAAGCTATGATGAAAACAGGATTGGTTGTAGGTAAAATGCTTAAATATCATTAACAACAATGTCATATGTGGATTAGTATGTGGTAGGATAACGTCTGGGCGGGTTGTAGGCTCGACCCTTTCGTATGCCCTATATATAAGCATACCGATCTGGATATTACATGTGATGTTAATGAGGTTAAGGTTGTTACCAAAGCGATTTTTAAATGCTATTGGATGCTTATCCTAAACTTCTAAACAGGACGCTTGAAACTATGATGGAATGTGATGATAGTTAAAACACTTAAATATCATTAGCAACAATGTCATATGTGGATTAGTATGTGGTGGGATGGCGTCTGGGCGGGTTGTAGGCCGACCCTTTCGTATGCCTATATATAAGCATACCGATTTGGATATTACATGTGATGTTAATGAGGTTAAGTTTGTTACCGAAAGAGGTTTGCTGAAGCTATTTTTCAACTATTAAACTATACGAACTCACCAACCATTGTCTTGACTTTGTTTTCTTACGTGCTTTCTTAGGTGACGTACAGGATTAAGTTAAGGCTCAGGAATGCATACTAAGATGCCCAGTTAGAGGATCTAGTAGATTTTGGAAAAGCACATGTTTTGATGAAAGCTCTGAATTTATTTTGATATCTTGTACAGTCACAAGATAGTAAACGTTTGATTCTTTTGATAGGTTTACTTAGTTAAATTATCAAACATTGATATTGTAATTTAAATTTGTAATCCTAGTTTAACGCTTTATTGTGCTTTAGTTATTCTCAATGTTGATGCTAAGTAAACAATCTGATCATCACGATTATCACCCTCGATATCGCACCCCGGGAACCTTCCGCCCGGCGGGGAAGTCAATCCGTCCCGCCAGCTCGGGGGGTGACATCATGGTCCCCACCAGATGCTGTAGTGACATGAGGTTGGTGTTGTGTCAAAACACCACAAGCTGATAGCTGTTCCCTTACTATTCGTGCTATCATCGCTTCATTCGGTTCAGATCCACTTGCTCCTGTAGGTGGAACAATGTTCACTTCAGGGTTCACTGGTGGAACAATATTTGCCTCCAGATTTTCAGGTGGAGCCATGTTTGCTTCTGGATTGACACGTGTATCCGGATTTGATTCTATGTTCATAGGTGGGACTTGATTCAGTTCGAGGTTAGCATTATTCCTGCCAGCTTTCTTGGCTGGTCGACCTCGTTTCGAAGCCATCGTTCTGCGCATATGCAGACAAACTCAGGTCAGTTCAAGAATAAAAAAATATAACCCCTGTTCAATCACATTAATTCAATCATATTCAGTCATACTGAAAATTTATGTCGAAATGTGATTATAATTAATATAGTATAACTACATTGATATAGTTCAGACATGTTCTCAGTACACATTAATCACACAAATGTTCGTAGTTATACCCAGTCCTGTTAATTCAAAAACATGTCAAAATAATACTCAGCTCACAACATTGTAATATAGATATGTTATTATACATGTTTTTGATATATTAACATACATGACACTGATAAGTTCTGACACAAAAATGTTCACATACAGTTCTTTGATACATTGCCACACCGGCAATATATATGTTGTCGTTCAAAAATGTTCTCATAGTTCTGTGACACATTGCCATACAGGCAATAGATATGTTCTCACACAAAATGTTCTCATAGTTCTGCGATACATTGCCATACAAACAATAGATATGTTCACAAACAAAATGTTCTCATAGTTCTATGATACATTTCCATACAGACAATAGATATGTTCTCACACAAAAATGTTCTCATAGTTCTGTTTATAGTTCATACAAGTTTGACATTGTTACTTAGTTCATACAAGTTTGTTATGAAAATATAGTTCACACATCACACACATAACTCATTACACAGATAGATATACAAAAACAACGATTTTAATATCACAACCATAGTTTTGTACATCGAAAAGTTTTGATACAACCAAAAGTTGTAATACATCCAAACTAACATCACCTTACCCTACATTTCACAACTCGGGATCAGTATACATCAAAATATCCCGCACTCACAACCAACTGATCTACCTATGTCACAAGATATGTACAATGAAATCCCAACCGATCAATCCCTTGATCACCCTTACCGCATGAAGTACGGTAAGAAAGCCATCACAATAGCTATAGTGGCTAACACTATAGCCAAGCATAGTAGTCTAGCCTCTAGACTCATCCCCTCAACTATCCCCATCACTACCTCTCTCATCCACACCAATCTCTCCCTCATCACTGCCACTTGCTGCCAGAATGCAGCAATCACAATTTGCCCCCAAGTCCTCCTCAGTCTGTCCACAACTGCAACTCTCTGTGCTCGAGTGTCACTATCTAGAGCCTTCACCTGATCCATAAGGGTCAAGTGAGAAGTAAGGATCTCTAGTACAGTCATGCGGGTATCCTCTACTGTAGCCTGACACTGCTGCAGGTCCTGACGTGTCCCCTGCAAATCCTGGGTGACATGCTGCAACTGCGTCTGTAGCTCAGCTTGATGGGAGGATTCTCCCACCTCATGGATAGCGTTAGGCACATCCCGCGGTGCCATCTAACGTCGTGGAGGTAACCCTGTAGTCTTGCAGGCTTGACCTCGCATGCGTCTCAATCCGTCCCAAGCCGGCACCCTCTGAGGTGAGGGGCTCTGTCTCGTCTGTGCTGATCCATCCTCAAGCGGAGCCTGAGAATATCTGGGTGAAGCAGATGGGACTGGTGGTGGTGGTGGCATAGCTGATACATGAGGTACAGCCTGTGAAGAAGCTGTCGACGCCTCCGATGGATCAGAATCTGAGCTCAAACTAGAGCTGGGCGTATCATCAAGGATCACGTAGGGAAATCGCTGTTAAATGTAGCGCTTAGGTGGGTTCGCCTTCGCTGTACCAACAAAAATTTTAAATCAGTACCATGAAATAAATATTGAATAATACTATTCAACATAAACACGATATGATATATCTTCCCATCTCAAAGCAACTACTAATTTTTATAGTTATTATTATTCTGCTTGCATTGAAGTTCACTAGAATGCAAACGTGTTGTGAATTTCAGTTATGCTTTCCACTCATTACTAGAATTCGTACCACCTGATTATCCTGGCTTAATTCAAAACAAGTTTTGTTCATTAGTTATGTTCGGTGATCTATGTGTCACTATAACGAGCCTATGGTTATAGTCTAGGTCTCTAAGTGCACCTAAATTTTATAACATGTGGCTCTAATACCACCCTGTCATACCCCCACCTCTCGTCACCTGTTGATGATGTCACTGAAAAGATTGCGGAAGCATAGTGGTGATATCTCAGAGATGAGGTGTGACTTACTTTATCCGATATCATAGCACACAGATTAACTTAAAGTAAATATACTACAAGGATGTCGTAATCACAACCACCATTACATTATATAAAATAAGTTTATTACATTATCTAATTTATTTAATTACAAACATAGGAAGTGCATCCTCACCCGGTGGTCACTGTCTTCCTGCAAAAGTTTTAAGTTTAAAACGTCAGCACAAAGCTGGTGAGTTCGTATCGTTCAAGTTTAACAATATGATATGATATACAAGTTCTCAAAATGTTCAGTTCCAGATAACCATGGGACCCGTATCTAGTTCCTTTCTGACTACTCCGTTCTCTTTCTATAAAGATACTACCCGTCGGTACGTATCTTAGTGCCTCATTGTCTCAATGTCTATTACTACATTAAGAAGTTCTGGAAACAGATAACAAACATTTACACCAAGGGGAGTTGTAAACTCCTGGAAAATGGGTTGTCAGTCGATAGTACTATCATTTTTTTCTGTACGGCCACACATGGGTTCACTGGATACATTTCGTAAATGAGGACTTATAAGTTCTGTGATAGGGTTCTGTTCTACAAGCAAAATCCCATGAAATCCACAAGTTCTCAACAAATCACATGAAATCACATAGATAACAGTGACACATATCAACAACCCTAACTATATCATTACGTTCAAAATCAAGATCTAATCAATCAAAATCAAACTAGAAGGTTAAAACAAACCGTTACCTAATCAGACGAAGTTCTGAGTGTAGAACGACGATCAGGGCTTGCAGAAACGTTCCTTGGTGCGATCTGGATGTTTAGACACCTTCAAGATGGAAATCGAACAGAAGCGAGTAGAAGAGAAACTTTGAGTGTTTCCAGGCAATCTGATCTTTTAAACAATTATGCCGACTTAACAGACCCTAGGCGCACCACCCCGAGTGGCCGTTTGGCCCGAGGCGTACAGCGCGGATGCCCAAAAGATTCCAGAATTTTTCTTGAACGCCAGGCGTACCGCCTAGCGAGAAACACTGGGGCTAGGCGTACCGCCTGGCACCAGTTTTCTCAAATTTTTTGATTTTCTTCGTTTCGCGATTCCGGACAATGCGTAATTCCGTTTCGCGCACGGTTTTCGCCTACGTTCATCATTTTTCGTATACGATCAACCTGTAATAATTACAATAGCTAAATCAATGTGGATCTTAACCACGACCAAATATGCTTACGCCATTGATGCCGAAATTCTCAGAAGCAATTGTCACATTATCTGATGCCAAACTACCAATTACTTTTTGGGCAGAAGCAGTCAATACTGCCTGTTATGTTCAAAACAGAATATTTGTAGTTAAATCACATGGTATGACTCCTTATGAGATTTGGCATAATGGAAAACTATTTACTGGATTTCTTAAACCATTTGGATGTCAATGCACAATCTTGAATACCAAAGATCACCTAGCCAAGTTTGCTGAGAAATCAATAGAGGGGTTCTTTGTTGGATACTCTTCTAATGCTAAGGCATATAGAGTATACATCAAAGATTCCAGGGTTATTGAAGAGTCTTCAAATGTTCAGTTCAATGAACACACTGTCAATAACCTGGAATTGGTGCTGATTGGCTATTTGATCTTGATGGATTTACATCTGTCTTTAATCTTTCAAAAGAGTATGCTACAAGAACTCAGACAACTACCTCAGTTTTCAATCAGCCAAGAAGGGAAGATGATTTTCGTGTTGAACTACCAATAGCTTCAAGACAAACCTTGGCAGAATCCATTTCAACACCTCAAACAATCTCACAGACAGAAACCATCTTCTCATCTCATGTTGTTCCTCCAAGTTATTCCTCTTATGCTCCACAAAATCAAGAGGAAGTTGACAGCCCTACTGATGAAGTAAGAACATTGGAAGCCCCTCAACCTAAAGAGAATCAATCTACAGCAGTCCAACATCAAAGAATCCAAGATCTACCAGAAATACACCTTGAGGTTGTACTTCCGAACCTTGAATCAAGAAATCTGGATTTAAGTTCTCAATTGGATGTGATTCCAAGAACTCGCATCCATACCTCTCATCCTGTTGAGAACATCATCGGCAATGTTGAAGAAGGTGTAAGAACAAGAGGCTCCTTGCATGAAGCAAACATCTGTTTGTTTTCGTGCTTTCTATCCCAAATAGAACCAAAGAAAGTTGCTGAAGCATTGAAAGATAACAGCTAGGTAGAAGCGATGCTGGAGGAACTCCTTCAATTTGAAAGGCAAGGAGTTTGGAAAATCTGCCCTTTACCAAAGGGAAATATTCCATCAGAACCGAGTGAGTGTTTAGGAATACAAAGGATGACAAAGGTGTTGTCATCAAGAACAAGGCAAGACTGGTTGTACAAGGGTACACACAAGAGGAAGGAATTGATTATGATGAACTATTTGCTCCAGTTGCACGAATTGAGGCCATCAGAATATTTCTAGCCTTTGCAGCTGCTAAGAACTTCAAAGTATTTCAAATGGATGTCAAAAGTGCCTTCCTTTATGGAAAGATTGATGAGGATGTCTATGTTTGTCAACCACCAGGATTTGAGCATCCAAAGTTTCCTGATCATGTCTGTAAGCTTTATAAAGCTCTATATGTGTTGCATCAGGCTCCCAGAAAGTGGTATGAAACTTTATCCTCATTTCTACTAACAAACAACTTCAAGAGAGGGACTATTGACAAGACTCTTTTCTTCAAGAAATCCAATCAACATATTATGCTTGTTCAGATTTAAATTGATGATATTATCTTTGGTTTTACAAAAGAATCTCTCTACAAGGACTTTGAAACACTAATGAAGTCCAAATTTGAAATGAGCTCAATGGGAGAGCTCACTTTCTTTCTTGGACTACAAGTGAAGCAAACTCCTACAAGGATATTTATTAATCAATCAAAATATGTCAAGGATATTCTTGAGAGGCTTAACTTTACTAACTGCAAAGATATAGGAACCCCAATGTCCAAAACAACATCCTTAGGACCTGACCTTGACAGGAGGATGTTGATCAACACCAGTACAGAGATATGATTGGCTCTTTGATGTATCTCATAGCAAGTAGGCCGGATATCATGTTTGCAACTTGCTTATTTGCAAGATTTCAGGAAAATCCCAAGAGTTCACACATGTTTGCTATGAAAAGAATCTTTAGATACCTCAAAGGAGCACCAAGCTTAGGATTGTGGTATCCTAGGAATGGAGATTTTCAGTTCATGGCTTATACTGACAATGATTATGGAGGCTGTAACATCAACAAGAAATCCACATCAGCAGGATGTCAGTTTCTTGGGTCAAGAATAGTTTCATGGCATTGTAAGAAGATGATAAGTGTTTCTACTTATACTGCAGAAGCTGAATACATTGCTGCCTCTAGTTGCTGTGCTCAAGTTATCTGGATTCAAAATCAGATGAAAGATTATGGAGTAGAACTTGTCAATACTCCTATACAGATAGATAACTCCAATGCAATCTCCATCACAAACAATCCTGTCAAGTATTCCAAGACCAAGCACATTGACATCAGATATCACTTCATTAGAGATTATGCACAAAAGAAGTTAATTCATCTAGTCAAAGTTGATACCGAACACAACCTTGCTGATCTCTTCACCAAGGCATTTGATGAAGGAAGATCAGGCATTTAATAACAGCTATTGGCATGATAAATTTTGAATAAATGAATTTGTAACTAGGTTTATATAATTCTTCGGAAGATAAACTTAAATTATCTTCTGATAAGTAGTTCCTCATCCGAAGAAATTTTAAGTCTTCAGAAGTATCCTTTAAACCTTGAGTCGGAAGCCATCGCACTTCGGAAAAAAATAATTCTTCATAGAAGTACTTATCTTTCAATATATTTCTTTGCTTTCGGAAGCTTAATCTTCTGATTAAATTAGATTGCTTATCTAAGCAATATATAGTCATCAGAAAAGATGTCTTCAGAAGCATAAATCTCTCTGATAAAACCTTCTGAACCTTAAGAAGAAAGTGCTTCCGATGGCATAAAGTGTTTCCACAATATGCATCGGAAGTGCATTTCTTCTGAACAACATCTACAAGTCTTAAGTGATTCTTCTTCCGATAGCCATATCTTCGAAATCTAGTTTGTCCTTCCAAAATTAAATTTGTCTCTATATTAAATGCTAACATCTGAAGCTATAAAATGTCTCCCGCCTATTCCACTTTCTCTCACTGTTCATCTTCAAATCAAATCATTCATTTTCCCTAAATCAAACCCTAATCCTCTTCGATTGCCATGGAACCACTTGCTTTTCGACCTGCTCACAATCTGTTAGCGAAGCTTTTAGCTAACCATGATGCTAACTTTGCACCAATCATCTACTTTCTTCACAGGAGCAGGTATTTCTTTGCCCTCTCTGTCAAACCTGTGGTGTATGAATCTCATCACCAAAAGTTTTGGAGTTCTTGTTCTCTCGTTTCCTCTCCTAATGGTAGAGCTCTTTTAGCTACCATTGATGCTCATCCTATATCTATCTCTATGGAGACCATATGTCAGCATCTCCAACTCAATGATGCCGATGGAAGGGTCTCATTCACAAGGATGAGGTAGCAGTGGCCTTTAGGTTAATGGGATACAAAGGTCCTCTCCCTTCAACTACCTATTCGAAGGGTAGAGTGTCCTATAATTACAAGTATCTCATACAAGTTCACTGTCTTTCAAATAAGACAGATGGTTTGGATCAAATTCCCTCTGATTTAGCTTCGGCTATTCGTGGCTTGGTCTACAATCAACTGTTTAACTTTTCTGCTTTTATTTTCAATAATTTGTGGACAATCTTTCGTCCCCAACGAAATTATGTATGTATCCCCGCTTTTTGCAACACATTTTCAACAATGAATTGGGCTCCTCCCTCTCACTGACTGGGAACACATACAATGTCCCCTTGGTTACAGCCAAGGTTTTTGTTCAGCGAAAGAAGAAGAGTGCACAGTTCTATGGAACTTTAACTCCTCTTCTTCCTTCTATGGAACATCCTGCTCATGGAGGTGAAAGCTCTGTAGAACCAACAGATGCTGAGCCCACACCTTCCCCTTCTATCCCAAACCCCATCTGTCACACCCCGAGCCGGCGGGCCAGATCGTGTGTCCCATCGGGCGGAAGGTTCCCGGGGCGCGATATCGAGAGTGATATTCGTGATGATCAGATTGTTTACATAGCGTCAATGTTGAGAATGACTAAAGCACAATGACATTAAACTAGAATTTACGAAGTTAAATTACAATTGTCAACGTTTTATAATTTAACCAAGTAGATCTAACAAATGAATCATAAGTTTACTATCTTGTAACCGTACAAGATATCAAAAGTGATTCACAGTAATCAACAAAATATGTGCTTTTCAAAAACTACTAGGTCCTCTAACTGGCATCCTAGCATGCATTCCTGAAACCTTAGCTTAGTCATGTACATCACCTGAGAAAGCATGAAAGAAAACAAAGTCAACACAATGGTTGGTGAGTTCATATAGTTTAGTATTTGAAAAATAGCTTTGAAAACCTTTCCGGTAACAACCTTAACCTCATTAACATCACCTGTAATATCCAGCTCGGTATGCTTATATATAGGGCATAAGAAAGGGTCGAGCCTACAACCCGCCCAGACGCCATCCCACCACATACTAAACCACATATGACATTGTTATTAATGATAATTAAGCGTCTTACCTACCATCCAATTCCATTTTAGAAAAATAGCCTATTACAAATCCTTTAGGTAACAACCTTAACCTCATTAACATCACCTATAATATCCAGCTCGGTATGCTTATATATAGGGCATACGAGAGGGTCGAGCCTACAACCCACCCAGAAGCCATCCCACCACATACTAAGCCACATATGACATTGTTGTTAATGATAATTAAGCGCCTTACCTAACTTCCAGTTTCATTCCCATTCTAGTTTCAAGCATTATGTTCAGAAGTTTAAAAATACGCATACTTTAGCATTTACCAATCTCTTCGGTAACAACCTTAACCTCATTAACATCACCAGTAATATCCACCTTGGTATGCTTATATATAGGGCATACGAAAGGGTCGAGCCTACAACCCGCCCAGACTCCATCCCACCACATACTAAACCACATATGCCATTGTTATTAATGATAATTAAGTGTCTTACCTACCACCCACTTCCATTTTAGAATTTGATTTCCACAATTAGAAATAACACTGATTTCTTGAGTTCACCATGTATTCATGGTTTCCCAAGGCACTTGTAGAAACATAATATTAAATGTTTAATTAAATGAATAATTAATCATTTAAATACAACTAAGACATGATGATTGGGCCTTATTTGACTCAATCAATTATACTTAGTTGTTAGTGGTGTCCAAGTTGTACCGTCTCACACGTGGACCATATCAGGCATGACCCAAAATGAGTCTACCTGTAAGCGTCGCGACTTTCATGTTTTGCCCATATCAGCTTGACCCTCAGGCCTACTGTACATGTCGGGACTTTAGGATATCCTTTGATTCTTGATCTGTAACATCCCAAATTTTCTAATACAAGTTACTTGAACTTACGAATGCGTAACAAACAATTAACTTGCTAGAAAAGGGACGGAAAATAACCAAGTGAAGCTTAGAAATCGTGTACTCGAATTTCAGAATTCGTGTACACCAGAATTCGTGTACACCATATTTCGTGTACATGAGGGTTCGAATACAGGGACCCTACCTATAAATAGTGGGGTCTTGGGAAACGTGCTAACCCTTGGCTGAAGCAAATCCTCTCTTGAGTACACAAAGTTGGAACCAAGAAACTTCAAGGATCGAGCTTTGATCGATCAAACGGAAGAGGATACACACGAGAATCTGCAGGAGGGATCATCTACCTTTAAGTAAGTGTTCTAGACTGAAAAGTTAGGATTTTTATACAAAAGTTAGGATGGTTAAACAAAGAGTGAACTTATGCATAAAGCTCACACCTTTATGCATAAAGTTCGTAACTTTGAGGTTCCAATACGTTGGTAACAACCTAAGGAACCTAGAACTAGCTCCCCAAAGTCTTGGATGAATTTCTGAGGTGTTTAATGACAAAATGATGAGTACACGAAATCATGTACCGAGGGTACTCGAAATCATGCATGTATTTCGAGTACAGTGTATTTCGAGTATGCCTATTTCGAGTACAAAGTGCCATTTCGTGTACATGGCCATTTCGTGTACAAAGGTTACTTCGTGTACACTAATTTCGAATACAGGGATTTCGTGTACATGGGTATTTCGTATACTATCCAAGTTCGAGGACTTGAAGTTATGAGGGGGGAACTAGTAGGCTATGAGGACTTAGGATATACCCTAAGTCTAAGAATGGTATGTGATGAGACGATGTAATGATGTAGGTTCCCAGGTCTTAACTAAGGAGTTCGGTTAAGAAGATAAGGAGCCATATTCAGGTGAGTTCTAGACGCCCTTTTTTATGTTTGATGTTTTGGGCTGACATACATGCTTATTGTTATGTCTATGATGTTATGTGCTTATGATGATGATGAATGAATGATGATATGCCCTGACTATGTATGCATGTTTATGTGTTAGCATGGTGTATGCATGAAAGTATGCTAATTATGATGAATGCATGATAAATGAGTTATGATGATAAATAACATGACATGATAATGATGCTAGCATATGAGATGATGATGACTTTATGATCACATGCTTCATGACGATATCTATGAGAATAGTTATAAGGATATGGCAAGGTCCTAGGTGGCTAGGATGATAGTATGATACCATGATGTTATGATATGATAACGATGCTAGTATGTTATGATGATATGATGAAATGATGCTAGTATGTTATGATGGTATGATGAAATGAGGCTAGTATGACATGCCTAAGATGCCATGATTAACCCGATGAATGATGTTATAATGCTAGCATGAAATGTATGTGGATTGTGATGAATGACGGTATGATGCTAGTGTATCATGTATGATGAATGAATGATGTCTCTATACGTGCTATAGGATATGTGTGAATGATGATGCTCCGGTACTTGTACCGGGCGAATATGAATGATGACCTGATTGTATCAGGATATGAGAGTGGACCGGACTATAAACATGGAGTCGACCGGACTATAAACAAGAGAGTCGACTGGACTATAAACATGTAGCCGACCGGGCTATAAACATGGAGCCGACCGGACTATAAACACGGAGCCGATCGGGCTATAAACATGGTAAGAGCCGATCGGGCTATAAACATGAGAGTCGACCGGACTATAAACATGGAGTCGACCGGACTATAAACAAGAGAGTCGACCGGACTATAAACATGGAGCCGACCGGGCTATAAACACGGAGCCGATCGGGCTATAAACATGGTAAGAGCCGATCGGGCTATAAACATGGTAAGAGTCGATCGGACTATAAACATGGTAAGAGTCGATCGGACTATAAACATGGAGCCTTGTGCCGGCATAAGCCCACTGTTCGTATGGTGACAGTGGAACGTATTACGATGATGGAAATGATGATATGTGCTAAGATTATGGACTATGTGTATGAAATGATGTTTATGATATGTATGTTTAATGTTGTTTTACGAAAACTAGAACTCACCAGCGTAAGCTGACTTGATTTAGCATGTATGTCAGGTTAAAGCTATGATAAGAGAAGGCAGGGAGCTCGGGCATCAACTCAGACGATCCGT
Organism: Mikania micrantha; assembly: GCA_009363875.1. Lineage (NCBI taxonomy): Eukaryota > Viridiplantae > Streptophyta > Magnoliopsida > Asterales > Asteraceae > Mikania > Mikania micrantha. The sequence goes on from SZYD01000661.1 coordinate 49,538, forward strand.
CGGTTTTGGCAATTCGATATGATTTTGATACAGACACTTTATTGAATTCTGTTTATCAAACGATGTTTACTTTTCCGCTGCTTGATTATGAAAGTTTTTAGTTTAAGAGCTATGTGTTATGATGAAAACCAACCTCTGTGAGGTGCTCGGTTTCGGGGCCTCACAAGTTGGTATCAGAGCCATAGTTTGAGAGATCTTGGCATCCCAAATGCTAAGACTTAAACTGAGAATGGGATTAATTGATGCGGATTGCCAACCACGGATGAACGGATGCCACGAGCTGAATGTTATGTATGAGTTAAGGGTTAGATGTAAGGTTATGTATGTAGTTAATGTCATGCAAATTGAAGAGATGGGATGGGAAACTTTTAGAGCCTATGAGTTGGGTAAATGGTTAATAGCACCTGATCAACGTCATTAACGATTTACAACACTTATTCCGTGCTAAACTGATTCCTGTACTAACTCGTCAATTGTTGCGTTATGTAGAAAGTTAAGACGGCTGGACATAGGGGCAACATACGATGTTACGGTTGTCGGTCTATGGACAAGGAGCCATAGGGGCAACATACGATGTTACGATTGTCGGTCTATGGACAGAGAGCCATAGGACAACATACGATGTTACCGTTGTCGGTCTGTGGACAGAGAGCCATAGGACAACATACGATGTTACGATTGTCGATCTATGGACGGAGAGCCATAGGGCAAAATATGATGTTACGATTGTCGGTCTCTGGACGGAGAGCCATAGGGACAACATATGATGTTACAGTTATCGGTCTATGGACGGAAAGCCATAGGGGAAACTTATGATGTTACGGTCGTAGGTGTATGGATAGAAAGACATGAAAGTGCTAAACAATGTTGGGATATATGGATTATCGATAGAGGATCGTATGAACAACGCACAACGATATGATTGTCAGTCTATGGATTGCGAGCCATAGGGGCAACAGATGATATGGCAAATGTCGGTTTATGGGCAGAGAACCATAGGGGCAACTTCAGGATGAAGAGGGAACGCACCCAAGACAAAAAGGAGAAGCAGAAGGCTAAAGCACAAGCCTTTACGACGACGAAGGATGATGCGATTGAGGACCCTGATGTGGTCACAGGTACCTTTTCTATCAACAATATTCCTGCTTCTGTATTGTTTGATTCTGATGCGAGTATGAGTTTTATATCTTCTACTTTATGTGATGGGTTATCTGGGAAGGTTAAGAAGATAGATCGGGTATTTGATGTAGAGACGGCTATTGGTAAGATGACTAGGGTGACTGAGGCTATTGATGATTGTTGTGTTGAGATAGGAGGTCATAGGTTCCCAATACGATTGTTTCTTATAACCTTAGGAGGCTTTGACGTGGTTTTGGGTATGGACTGGTTAGCCAAATATGAGGCTAACATTGCATGTCGACGAAAGATGATATGTTTACGTGCGATGGATGGGAGCTCCGTAACGGTTTATGGTGATAAAGCGATATATGCGCCGAAGATCATTTCAATGATCAAGGCTGATGTTATGATGAGGCGAGGGTGTGTAGCCTACTTGGCCTACGCGATTGAGGAACGTATGGATATGAGGACGATTGATGATGTTCCCGTGGTGTGTAACTTCCCAGATGTATTCCCTGAGGAATTGCCTGGATTACCACCCGAACGGGAAATTGAGTTCCAGATCGACTTAGTGCCGGGGGCACAACCCGTTTCCAAAGGACCTTACCATTTAGCTCCGACCGAGATGAAGGAAATGATGACCCAGCTACAAGAACTCCTTGATAAAGGTTTCATACGACCGAGTGTCTCTCCGTGGGGAGCACCGGTGCTGTTTGTTAAGAAGAAAGATGGAAGTATGCGTATGTGTATTGATTACAGGGAACTGAATAAGTTGACCATAAAGAACAGGTATCCTCTACCTAGAATTGATAATTTGTTCGATCAATTGCAAGGTGCAAGCTGGTTCTCAAAGATAGATCTCCGATCCGGTTACCATCAGTTGAAAGTTCGAGAGCAGGATATTCCAAAGACTGCTTTCCGTACACGTTATGGACATTACGAGTTTCTCGTTATGTCATTTGGATTGACGAATGCTCCTGTAGCATTTATGGATTTAATGAACAGAGTATGTCGACCGATGTTGGACCGATCAGTGATAGTGTTTATTGATGATATTTTGATTATTCAAAGAACGAGGGAGACCATGCTTGCCATGTATGTGAGGTATTGGAGATCCTGAGAAAAGAGAAACTTTATGCTAAGTTCTCCAATTGCGCTTTCTGGTTACGAGAGGTACAGTTTCTGGGTCACGTGGTGAACCCAGAAGGCATTATGGTAGATCCAGCTAAAGTTGAAACGATTATGAAATGGAGTCCTCCGAAGTCACCGACAGAAGTACGCAGTTTTCTTGGTTTGGCTGGCTATTATCGGAGATTTATTCAGGACTTCTCCAAGATAGCGACGCCACTGACGAAGCTCACGAAGAAAGACGTAAAGTACGAATGGGGTCCAAACCAAGAACAAGCGTTTTCAGTGCTAAAGGAGAAACTTACCCAAGCTCCTGTTCTAGAACTGCCGGATGAAAACGATGATCTTGTTGTGTATGCCGATGCGTCACGACAAGGGTTGGGTTGCGTACTGATGCAAAGGGGAAGGGTGATAGCTTATGCTTCGCGCCACCTAAAGATTCATGAGGCTAACTACCCAACCCACGATCTTGAACTCGCTGCAGTGGTGTTTGCATTAAAAATATGGAGGCACTATCTGTATGGAGTAAGGAGTACCATCTATACCGACCACAAGAGCTTGAAGTACTTCTTCGAGCAAAAGGATTTGAACATGAGGCAGAGACGATGGCTTGAGCTGCTAAAGGATTACGATTGTGATATTCTATATCACCCGGGAAAGGCCAATGTGGTGGCGGATGCTCTGAGTCGTAAGACTGATCATCCTGCCATACGAGTAAAATCGTATAGTTTGGTAATAACGCCAGACTTTCTGAACGAGCTCAAACAGGCGCAACAGGAGGGATTGAAGGAAGAGAATGTGGGTTTTGAACGTGTCTTCGGACAAGTCAAGGACTTGGAAGACAACGACCATGGGATAAAGATACGATTCGGTCGGATGTGAGTGCCCAGAAATGGGGACATTCGAGCGAGAATTTTAGATGAAGCCCACAAGTCACGTTATTCGGTTCATCCCGGTGCGACGAAGATGTATCAAGATCTTCGACAGGATTATTGGTGGCCGGGCATGAAGTTTAATGTGATGCAGTATGTGAACAGGTGCCTTACTTGTGCGCAAGTGAAGGCTGAACATCAGAAGCCCTATGGATATGTGCAACCTCTTGAGGTACCGGAATGGAAATGGGAACACATCAGCATGGATTTCATCACCAAGCTACCGAGAACAGCTAAACGGCATGATACCACTTGGGTGATTGTGGACCGACTGACGAAGAGTGCACACTTCCTTCCTATCAGGGAAACGTATACGTTCGAAAGGTTGTCTGAGTTGTTCGTAAAGGAGATTGTGACTCGACATGGAGTTCCTGTCTCCATTGTGTCAGATCGAGATACGAGGTTTACTTCCAGATTCTGGAAGCAGTTTCATGATGCCATGGGAACGAGGTTAAATACCAGTACCGCCTATCACCCTCAGACGGATGGACAGTCAGAAAAGACTATCCAAACGTTGGAGGATATGCTTAGGGCGTGCATTATCGATTTTGGAGGAAACTGGGATGACCACTTGCCATTGGTAGAGTTTTCATACAACAACAGCTACCACTCCAGCATCGGAATGCCCCCATATGAGGCGTTGTACGGAAGACGATGTAGAACCCCGGTATGCTGGGGTGAAGTTGGACAGAAAGAAATGGGAAACAAGGCTGCCGTGATTGAAATGGCAGAAAAGCTACGGGTGATAAAAGCTCGAATGAAAGCTGCACAAGATCGCCAAAAGTCTTACGCTGACAAGCGCCGAAGACCGATCGAGTTTGATGTTGGCGATCTTGTGTTGCTGAAAGTATCACCACGGAAGGGAATCATTCGATTCAGAAAGCGAGGCAAGTTGAGTCCGAGGTACATCGGACCGTTTCCGATAAAGGCAAGGGTAGGGAAAGTCGCGTATCGACTGGACCTACCAGAGGAGCTGAACGGGATTCATCCTACCTTCCACGTGTCACATCTTAGGAAGTGCTTGGCAGACGAGCAGGCACATGTTCCTTTGGATGACATTGAGGTAGATGACCGACTGAACTACATTGAAGAACCAGTCGTCATTGTGGATACGAAAGAAAAGCAGCTACGGAATAAAACGGTTCGTCAAGTAAGAGTTCAGTGGAAGCATCGGAAGGGTTCAGACACGACATAGGAATTGGAAGACGAGATGAGGAACTTATATCCTCATCTGTTCGATACGTAACGAGGCAGGTTTCGGGACGAAACCTATTGTAAGGAGGGGAGACTTGTACCATCCCAAATTTTCTAATACAAGTTACTTGAACTTACGAATGCGTAACAAACAATTAACTTGCTAGAAAAGGGACGGAAAATAACCAAGTGAAGCTTGGAAATCGTGTACTCGAATTTCAGAATTCGTGTACACCAGAATTCGTGTACACCATATTTCGTGTACATGAGGGTTCGAATACAGGGACCCTACCTATAAATAGTGGGGTCTTGGGAAACGTGCTAACCCTTGGCTGAAGCAAATCCTCTCTCGAGTACACGAAGTTGGAACCAAGAAACTTCAAGGATCGAGCTTTGATCGATCAAACGGAAGAGGATACACACGAGAATCTGCAGGAGGGATCATCTACCTTTAAGTAAGTGTTCTAGACTGAAAAGTTAGGATTTTTATACAAAAGTTAGGATGGTTAAACAAAGAGTGAACTTATGCATAAAGCTCACACCTTTATGCATAAAGTTCGTAACTTTGAGGTTCCAATACGTTGGTAACAACCTAAGGAACCTAGAACTAGCTCCCCAAAGTCTTGGATGAATTTCTGAGGTGTTTAATGACAAAATGATGAGTTCACGAAATCATGTACCGAGGGTACTCGAAATCATGCATGTATTTCGAGTACAGTGTATTTCGAGTATGCCTATTTCGAGTACAAAGTGCCATTTCGTGTACATGGCCATTTCGTGTACAAAGGTTACTTCGTGTACACTAATTTCGAATACAGGGATTTCGTGTACATGGGTATTTCGTATACTATCCAAGTTCGAGGACTTGAAGTTATGAGGGGGGAACTAGTAGGCTATGAGGACTTAGGATATACCCTAAGTCTAAGAATGGTATGTGATGAGACGATGTAATGATGTAGGTTCCCAGGTCTTCACTAAGGAGTTCGGTTAAGAAGATAAGGAGCCATATTTAGGTGAGTTCTAGACGCCCTCTTTTATGTTTGATGTTTTGGGCTGACATACATGCTTATTGTTATGTCTATGATGTTATGTGCTTATGATGATGGTGAATGAATGATGATATGCCCCGACTATGTATGCATGTTTATGTGTTAGCATGGTGTATGCATGAAAGTATGCTAATTATGATGAATGCATGATAAATGAGTTATGATGATAAATAACATGACATGATAATGATGCTAGCATATGATATGATGATGACTTTATGATCACATGCTTCATGACGATAACTATGAGAATAGTTATAAGGATATGGCAAGGTCCTAGGTGGCTAGGATGATAGTATGATACCATGATGTTATGATATGATAACGATGCTAGTATGTTATGATGATATGATGAAATGATGCTAGTATGTTATGATGGTATGATGAAATGAGGCTAGTATAACATGCCTAAGATGCCATGATTAACCCGATGAATGATGTTATAATGCTAGCATGAAATGTATGTGGATTGTGATGAATGACGGTATGATGCTAGTGTATCATGTATGATGAATGAATGATGTCCCTATACGTGCTACAGGATATGTGTGAATGATGATGCTCTGGTACTTGTACTGGGTGAATATGAATGATGACCTGATTGTATCAGGATATGAGAGTCGACCGGACTATAAACATGGAGTCGACTGGACTATAAACAAGAGAGTCGACCGGACTATAAACATGGAGCCGACCGGGCTATAAACATGGAGCCGACCGGACTATAAACACGGAGCTGATCGGGCTATAAACATGGTAAGAGCCGATCGGGCTATAAACATGAGAGTCGACCGAACTATAAACATGGAGTCGACCGGACTATAAACAAGAGAGTCGACCGGACTATAAACATGGAGCCGACCGGGCTATAAACACGGAGCCGATCGGGCTATAAACATGGTAAGAGCCGATCGGGCTATAAACATGGTAAGAGTCGATCGGACTATAAACATGGTAAGAGTCGATCGGACTATAAACATGGAGCCTGTGGCGGCATAAGCCCACTGTTCGTATGGTGACGGTGGAACGTATTACGATGATGGAAATGATGATATGTGCTAAGATTGTGGACTATGTGTATGAAATGATGTTTATGATATGTATGTTTAATGTTGTTTTACGAAAACTAGAACTCACCAGCGTAAGCTGAATTGATTTAGCATGTATGTCAGGTTTAAGCTATGATAAGAGAAGGCAGGGAGCTCGGGCATCAACTCAGACGATCCGTCGGTTTTGGCAATTCGATATGATTTTGATACAGGCACTTTATTGAATTCTGTTTATCAAACTATGTTTACTTTTCCGCTTCATGATTATGAAAGTTTTTAGTTTAAGAGCTATGTGTTATGATGAAAACCAACCTCTGTGAGGTGCCCGGTTTCGGGGCCTCACGTGATCGTCTTTGTTCTCTTGAGTTCGTTAGATCGTTTTAGTTATGCCCATATAGCTTGACTACAAGAGTCTACTATTTATGATGGGACTTTCCGTGTGTTACACGTGGTCTTGATTTACATACAACTGACATCCACCTTAACTTAAGCATGAATGATTTCATTAGATCTTAATGATTTCATTATTTCATTTATTCACACACGGTTATGATTCCCTTGATTCTAATCTTTAGAATTTTCTGATTTCCATAATGATTATAGATTCTTGAATAGGATCCTTAGTTTTACTGAACACCCACTGAATTAAGTTTCTTTGAATTTGATCTTTAGCTTTAGTTCTCTTGGTTACTCTTTGAGTTTAGATTCTTTGAATTTGAATTTGATGGACTAAGTGTCTGTTTTAGAATTTTAGAATTTAGGTATAACTCATAAGAGTAATTAATTAATTCATTTGTTAATCCTGCATAACATATACCTAGACAGGAGTCTAGGAGTATAAACATGTATATATAAAAACATACAATAAGTAAAAGCATTTACGTAAAACATATTTAAATAAAAAGGTTTACGCATGCTTCTCAGTCCCGCGTTTGAAAACAAAAATGTTTAGAAAAGGGGCAATGAACTCACCTATGTTGCTATGTATTGAATTATCACAAAATGCGCACTCGTTACTTGTGGTTTATGTATCTTCAGTACCTGAGTTGTTTAAAGAGGATTCGAATACGATAAGTATTTATAATCGTCGTATCTAGGGTTTTGGTCTCGGTGTGCAACTAAGTGTCGTATGTTACTAATGTGTTTCTAAGATTCCATCTAACTAGTCTAAGGTATTACCCATACACAAACCCTTATCCCACAATTAATCATTACAAGTCTTTAATTAAAACGTTTTAAGTTAATTCATTTTTTTTAGTTGAACATTTATGTAGAAATCATTTAATTAATTTAATTGGGTTTATAAATTAATTTTCTTTTATTAAAAACATAATCAATTTAAAAGAATTATACTCCAACATGATGGGCTTGTGTTAATCCAATTGGATTAACCTCAGGCCCATTACTAGCCTTTGTGTGTCCAATGATTCTTGATCAACGTCTTTGAATAACTTGTCCTAGGTAATTCAAGTGCATTACCTAGATTAGTTACATGTCCTTATGAGATTTCCTAAGGTTTAGGTGTTAATACTTAAATCAATCACTCGAAACCTTGGATTATCGTTTTGATCCTCCAGGAATTTCTCAAGTGTTTTGAACTCAATAATATTAAACCTATGTTTTTAGTTTATAATGTAGTTTATGGAAATTCTTATTAGTGGAAGTTCTAATCCATGAACTCTCACAGGTTAGACTAATCTCATATGAATTTACACATGATTAAGCCTCATTATTCCTTAGAAAAAATTTGTGTTTACCCCATTGGACTCCTATATTGGCCTTCACAAAACACCCATGCATGCATCTACGTGAAAATCTCCATCCATGCATGAAATGTATGAAATCTGATTAACCTTCTCTCATTATTTCGACACCATTCCCATACTTTCCCTCCATCTGAAACAGTTCACACGAATAGCTGCATGGTCGAATGAGAATGACTGCCGAATGGGAGGGGTGGCCGACTGAGTATGTCCGAGCGAATAGGGAACTTGGCCGACTAAACTTAGTCCGAATGAGGGGTGGCCGATTGAACTTGGGTTAGGCCGAATGAGGATGGCATGGCCGAAGTAGGGTGGCTGAGTAGAGCTTAATCCGACCGAATATGAGGACTCTTTCGGCTCAAGACCATTCGGCCGAATGTGGGAGTAGGCTCATTTGGTGAGCTAGTTCCTCTTCATTCGGGCCTTCGGAACTCATCATCATGAAACCCCATTTTCGACCTAAATGACCAGCCCCTGATGTCTAGCAAGTTCCTAGCACATACCAAGTTGATTTTGTGGTGTTTTCCTAGGGTTTAGAAGGGTTTTAGCCTAGTTTTAGAGGGGCCGAACCTAGGGTTTTAAAAACCCTAAAATCGGAACCTTTAACTCAATATTACCTCGATTTGAATGGTTCAAAGCTCGGATTGTTTGTACTTTCTTGATCTACAGGTTATGAGGATCGTTTTGGCACCAAGATTGCTCGATTTGGTGGTGAAATGAAGAAGATAAGGTTGGTGGATCTTAGAGAGATAGTAGAGAGAGAAAGTGACGGGAGAGAGAGGTTGAAGATGGTAGTTGAAAAATTAAAAGGGTATTATTGCCCATTTAATGATTTCAAATAAAATGGGTAGGTTCGGTCTCGTTCGGTTTAGCTCAGTTTCGCGTAAAAATGTTGGTTTCGTTTCATTTTCGTAACGAAACGTTACGGTTTTAAATTCAAAGTTTATAAATTTATTTTAGGTGGTAATTCCTAGTAAATTAACTACATATTTTCCATTTATTTAAATTTTCTGAAAATTATTTTAAATTATAGTTTAAATCAAATCGTACAGTTGTCGCGCGCATTCGTACGAATCGTCATCCGTACAAATACGACGATAACTACACTTTTCAATTTGGTTTTTTAATTATTGGACGTCATTCAGATCATTAAACTTTCAGATATATTCATACAGATCGTCACCTATACGAATAATCCGTCGATTTAACATTCATGTAACGACATCCGTTGTTGTTTTGTTCAGTAAAGCCTCACATACGTTTGTACATAATATAATTCTAACTAATAATCACATGATGGTTATGTATTGCCAGATAATTATCTGACCGTTGAACCATGATTCTGAGTTTTGTTTGAGAAATGATTTTGAATATGTTCCATAAATAACATGAAATGACAATGATCTATGACAAACACTGAAATTTGTACTTGATTAACTGTTCATGTTACTGTGTTGATCATTGTTCCGGTGACGTTTCCGGCACTGATGTTACACCATCAAAATCACATACAAGCGAAAACGAACCCTGAACAACTCTCTAATGTTGTTCAGGCTCCTTCTTTCGAGCCCTTAAAGAAAAAGGCCAAAAGAATTGGTAGGGGCCCAGTTCTGCCTAAGGTGAAAACCACACCTGCAACTTCACCACTGGTTCTTCCTCTGGAACCAGTGGCTGCCCCTCACCAACCTATAAGCCCTCAGTGTATGTCACCATACATACATACATACATGAGAATATCCAAAGGGACACCCCAACCATGAGGGTTGCTTCTTTTGAAGCAACTCCCTTAGTGCAAGGACTGTCTCCCAAGTCCACCGGTTTGTATACCCCATCAATGCCCCCCACCCATCCTCTTACCCAGGCTCAAGGATCCTCTACTGTTGCTCTGCATGATCCACTCTCCCCCACTACCCAAACTTTACTGAGAGTGGCGACAGAGCTCCAAGAAAGGTTTCTTGACCCCGAGTCTACTATCCCAAAGGTTGACCTCAGGAGTTCTAAAGAGGTCAATACAGTGGAGGCTGCCACTACTGTTGAACCTTCTCATATTCTTTAGGATAGTGGTACAGGCAATAGGACCTCCTCTGTGGCAACTCACATCGCTGATGACTTCTTTGAGGTCATCTTCAATGAGAGGAATTCAGGGCGTGAAGAAACCACATCTGGTGGTGGAGGTGTAGGAGCTTGGCTCAGGACTCCATCACCCAATGACTCCACTCGGGTGGATAAGGGCACAACCATTAAGAAATTGACGGTCACCGTTTCCACCCTACAAGACAGGGTAGCCCACTTGGAAGCAGAGGTAGCTACCCTTAGGCTGCAGGTCCAAGACAAAGATGCTACCTTCCTGGACCTTCAGCTCCGCCCATCCATCATATGTACCCCCTTTCATCCTGATCACTAGCAGAAGGAGAGGAGGAAGCTGCTCAAGAACCCACTCCATTCATAACCAATTTAGATAGTGAATGGAATGAGTTCTTGGTCACTTACTTCCATCACTCCAGCTCTTCCTCCTCCTCCTCCTCTTCCGAAGCTGCAGGGGCATCCATGGAGAAAGATCAAGAGCTCACATCCAAAATCTCCATGGAGCCCAGATCCCCTGATGGGATCCAAAAGTCTCCTCTGGGACTACAACCAAGGTTACAATGGACGATCACATTCAAGCAACATCCTCTATCTCCATGAAACCTATGTCCCCTCTTGGGACAATGGCTGATGAAGACCTCTCCTCCAATACTGAGTTCTCTGAGGACACTACTAAGGAACCTTTCAAGTTGGTTGGTCAACTTGAGGAGGTAATGAATGCTAACGTTAACTCCAAAGCTGAAACTGCTTCCGAAGGCCCAGTCATACTTGAGGATTCTTCCTCAGATGAACTATTGGCCGATGAACGAACTGGTGAGGCCACAGGATCTATCTCCTATGGGTTAAACACAATGGACAAAGGCAAAAGGAAATTAACCCTAGAGTATGGATCTGCACAGGAGGAGAGGAGGCCGGTTATGAAAAGGGCCAACCAGATACTTCCCTGTATGGAGAGATTCTACGACTCTCAAGTCTCCTCCTGGAGGAGGGATTTGGCATTGATAAGGTACTACTCTGGTCGGTAACCAAAATGGTTGCAGAGCTGGACAGGGTGCAGCAGCTTGAACAGGCTGCTGCTGCATCCAAGGCTGTAGCTTCCCCCTCCAACAACAAGAGGAGGCTGCCTACCGAGAGAAAATGAAGCAGTTCCGTGAGAACTATGGATTCTCTCCAAGACAGCTTGGTCCTATGAAGAACTCTATTATGGATCTACACATGAGGGATATCAAAAGTAAAATATCTAGGGAAGAGTTACCTTCAATGGACCAGATTCAGGCTCAAAAGAAGGCTATTAACATTAGCCTGGGAGTAAGAATACTTCCAAATGTACCCCTCTCTGCTCAAGCAATCAGAGCAGGAGAGGAAGTTATTTGTGAAGAAGCAACATATGCCTTCTTTCCAAAAGAAGAACCCATCACTCCACCATCCAGTCCCTCCTATGACAATATGCCAATATCCTTAGTGATCATAATCAACAGAAGTCATACAGAGCAACAATCTACAAATACTGATCCGGAGGAACAATCAAGGATTGAGGAAAGGAGAGAAGAAGAAAGGGAAGAAAGAACAGAAGCTGCAGGAATGGATCCTGCAACAGATACAGAGCCTACTGCAGAACCTGAAGCAGTAGTGGCCTCTGCTGAAGCAGCTACAACTGAGGAGGATGAGAGAGAGCAGGAGGATCAGGAAGAAGAGGGTCAACCCTCAGGTCAGATCATTCCTTATAAAAGGAATGGACCTTTCTCAAGATGGAAGTCCATAGCCAGAAGAAGACCTAAGGAAATTCCCATTAATGTGTATTTCCCTGTCATTGAATGGAGCTATACATCTCTGGAGAATAAATTTGTATTAAAGTACAACAATGGGAACATAGTGAAACTCAAAGAGATTGATATTTCCTCTCTTCTTGCTCCATATATCTTTAATCTGGAAAACCTGCCTCTACTCAACCCACATAACCATCCTGAAGGAAGGCTCACACCAAGACTTGTCAAAAGAAGAGCTGAAAACTTGAGAAATGAAGGATATAAGTTTTGGTAGCATCAGCCTAGGGGGAGACTGTAATATCAATTAAGGCCGGTTGATGCTCACCAAAACATCTCTTGAACAAGTCTTGGACTCTCAGAAGATAAACAGCCTTCGGAAGGAAAGAATTAACCCTCGGAAGAACTACTGCTTCCGAAGGATAATTCTCTCCTTCCGAAAGCTATACAGAAGACCGAAGCTTCCGAATCCCTTCTCAGCACTTAGAGCTTCAAAGCACTCACATCTTCCGAACGACTATTAGCTGCTTCCGAAGACAAAGACTTCCGAAGATTTTCTCTGATAAAGATTCCAGACACTTATAGAAACAATCAGGGCTACTTTCTCTCATCAATACCAACAAAGAAGACATTCTGATTATAGTCAGCAGCAAAGGAAATTTGTCAGACTACAGAGATACCAAGCAGTTAATGCCTTTTGTAGTTTAGGTATTTATTGTAAAAGTCAATGTAGTCTTTTGTATTAATTGTAATTAATATGGCTTGGCCTGTCAAGATCATAACAGATACTAGTTTTAGCATTTATTTGTTTCTAGTATTTTGTCCAGCCTTGTAACCCTTCGATGATACAGCTGTAGGTTTTAGAATATAATCCTTAATCTATTACTTAGCAAGTGTGTGTTTTTGGGTGCTTGTGCTTGAGCTAAGATTTGGATATTTTACAGTTGAATGCAATATACTTTAACCTTGATTTTACACTCGTCTTGTGCATTTTGTTTCAAACTGTTTTGCAAATAAAGTTGATAGAATTTCCACATCTATCAACTTAGTAGAAGATACCTTGTGAGAGAGTTGTGTAAGTGACATAACCCGATCTTGCTCTAAAACCCCACTGTCTTTCAAGTTTTAAAAGAGGTAATTGAAAGTACGTTCACTTTCAAAACTAAATTTTTGTTGAATCGTGTGATATTTTGCCTCGAATAATATCACTCCTTTTAAACAAACCAATTACGGTTTATATCAATTTGCAATAAGTTTATATGTTACACATTATTAACTTGGTTGTGCATAATGGACTTAATAAAATACGGAAATAAAAGAAAATTTAAACAAATGCTGAGCGTTATTTATTTGAGTGATAAAACAACGTATTGTAGATATAGAAAGTTATGTAAAGATACAAGCTCCCTTGTTTAGGTTCAAATTAAAACTTACCTACATGGAATTCAACTTATAATTTGAAAACACTTAAAAATAAAAAGTAAAATAAAAGTTTAATTGTATTTCATAATTTACTTGGAAACAATGTTTTTGCCTCTTTTGCTCCATCTATTTGGCAAATAGGAAATTAATCAACAGTTAATCTATTTACTTAGTTTTAAAATTGCAACTATCTTTTTTTATTGGTAATAATCTTACAAGTTGTTTTAGTTCTTAACTAACTTATTATAATCCGGACAAAATTTCAAGTTTAGAAGTTAAATTTTTGCAAACGATTTTGTAAATGAAAGAAACATTTTAAAATATTTTAAAGAATTGACTCATATTATAACTTGTTCGGCCATATTACCTAAATGTGGGTGGTTTTGAAATGTTAATTGAAAAAACAATAATATGCTATGCATTGGATTTATAAGAAGATGATCCTAGTTTTGTTTCAAATGCAATGTATGACTTCAAGAAACATCTAACCAATTTATTTGAGATTTATCAATCTAAATATAGTTTAACATCATAAATACATCAAGCGTGGAGAAAATGGCTTCATTGAAACCAACCCCTTTTCTTGCTATCGGTGTTACTAACTTGACCTGAAGCTCAAATCCTTCACAAACCCAACATTAATCAAGGATGGTTGTGTTGGTTTTAATCAAGTTTCTTATAAAATTTGTAATTTGATTTCATGTAATTCATAAATTAAATTTTATTACCAATATTAATCAAGGATATGATGGCTGTGATGGTTTAACAATTCTTGCATCAAATATACACCTTATAACATATGTAAAGGGAGGATTCACATGCAATAGTACCTAAGAAACAAACATACCAGTATAATCTCATTCATAGCAAAGAATAGGGTTTTTGAAGGATGTGATGCAGAGAACCAAAAACTTGATATTGTGTTTTGATTTGTGACTTGCAATGCTTGTCTAGCAAAGTCTTCCTGTCTTTGTTAGATTAGCAATATTGTGTTCCTTTTACTTTGTAATACATAAAAATGTAAAAAAGTTAGAACACACAAAAATTAAATATTTTTATTTAACATAGAAAAATCAAGAACAAGTTTCATGTTAACAAAGACTTGATAATAGACTTGAATAGCATACAAACACTAATGTTTTAATTGCACATATATATGTTTAGTTATGACACAATTCTTAATAGATCAGTTGTGAGTTTGTGCCTTGTGAACTTGTTTGTAAATAGTTGCTTCTGCGAGTGTGGTACAACATTTGCATCCTCCGTCATAGTAACCTCCATCGCCACAACAGCCATGCCTGCAATAGTGTCTTCCACCATAGTTATACCAATCATTATCATTGTCATGATGATCATGATCATAGTAATCACGATCGTAGTCATCATCATCGTGGTCATGGTGACGGTGATGGCGACGGTGATGGTGATGGTGATCGTGGTCATCATCTTCATACTCATAATGTTCATGCTTATCATGTTCAAAACCATGGTTGGCATCTTCTACCACATCTGCATTTTCATGAAGGTAAATGTTATTGATAATAATGTACGTATGCATGTAAGAATTGGTGTGTGTGTGTGGAATCAACTGTATACTCACGGCCATGGTTAGAGGCCAACTCCCTAGCACCAGCAATTTCAGAAGTGAGGAGAAGAACAGTTGCTAAAGTAAAGACGATAAGAAGAAATATCTTTGAAACCATTTTTCAACTTGTTTCTATGTATGGAAATATGTATGGTTACTTTGAAGATCGAAAAACTATACATGTCTATTTATACAACAATTTGCAGAGATGAAGCTTTATTGCAGCTTGACATCATAAATTGCAAAATCAATCTTGTAGTCTAGCTGTGTGCGTGTTTATTGACATATCCATGACATGTAATTGCATGGCACATTAATTTTGACTATATTTTTTAAGAAATATGGATCCATCTCTCTTTTTATTTTCATAATGCGTTAAAAAAATGTTTGGAGAAAATTTACACAACTATAGAGCGTGTTAATGATATTTTTCCCGTTTTTCTCTTATTTTAAATTCATTCATATTAATAATTATATTATTTATACATTTTTTATTTAAATTAAATTTCACTCATGTAGTTAAATACATGTATCTAAAACTTTAAAAATTTTGTTACTGATTATTATTTTTTATTTAAACCGTGTAATGCACTAGGTATTAGCCTCGTTTGTAACACCCCAACCCGATTAGGCTGACATATTACTTATAAAGTATTGAGAGTTAATGCAACATTCCATAATGTATATATGGAAGCATAATTGAAGTCTTAATTAATCAAACCAAACATAAATAAAATCTTATAATTCATTTATTATAATATTTAATTGGATAAATTCTTAATTTTTTTAAACACTCTCTTCTTAGCTCCTCGCCTGGTTTCCTTGATTACCTATACAAAACATAAGAACACCACAAAAGCAAATATGGCTGAGCATAAGAATGCTTATTAATGGAAAAAAATAGTAATTAAAAGATAGTGAAGATAGTCAGAATAATGCTAAGAAATAGAAATCAAATTCAAAATAGTAGTAGAAACAGAACAGTTACGGTGGTCTGACTTGAATAAAATATAACCTTTTAGAAACAATAAGATAGGTTATAATGTAAGTCTGAAATAGTGGGAAATCCAAGAATACACCACGAGTCGACTGTACATACAAAAGTGTAAGTTTAACGAGTAGCTACTCCCACTTACCAGACACATGAGATAGTTAGTGTTGGCATACAGCCCACTATCCCCCATAAATCAGAAAGTACAGTTTAAAATTATCATAAAACCAGTCCATACGTCTCTCTAGAATTCAGTAGGTCCACAAGTTGCACTATTAAAGTATAAAATAGAGATGACGTAAACTCAACTAACCGACACGGGTGGTTCCACATCATGGTTGACACCATGAAGAGCCTATAGTCCTCCTTAGATGTAGGGGCATGCTCGGGCAATAGATCATAAGTTAAGTAGGTTCAGTAGGTTAGTTAAACTACCAAGTAATATCATAATCATATCATGCAATAATGAGTACAACATAATCTAAATCTATTGCATGTTAAACGAAACAGAGAAACGCGATGAATCTTTTGAAATGACCTATGCTTATTGGATTTCTAAGTGTCACACCCCCAAATTCCCACTCATGGCGTATGTCCACGTGGATGTGACGTGTCCAGAATCACAGCTCAAGGTCATATAGAACGACTCTATATGCGTTTACAATTCCATGTTTGACACATACACACAATCGAACAGTTTGCAGCGGAAAAGTATATCATAGCAAGTTGCAGCGGAAAATCTATTGTTTGACAAATTGCAGCGGAAATAAATATGTTTGAATACATAAAGCAAATGTAATTGTTTTCAAGAGTTAAACATAAACATAAATGCATGAATGTCCCTATGCTCGGTTCCTTAAATGTGCATTCCTGGATGTCCATCATCCTGTCAGTTACCTGAGAATACAAGTTTAAAAAGTGTCAACACAATGGTTGGTGAGTTCACAGGTTTTGATATACATATAGTAATAAAAGTGTGTCATGCTGTTTATCAAATGTTAGTACCGAGCCCTAGGCCCAAAGTGTCAGTGCGTCACTACCGAACTAGACTTGTTTGTCCTTGCCTCCGCTATGCCTCGTATACATAGCAAGTTAGGTCAGAGTTTGCACGGGTTATGACATCCAGCCAACATACTGCCCCGTGGGGTTAGTCATTCCCTAATGGATCCATCCAAATCTACCACGTTGTTCGTACATTAACGGTATGACTTTGTGAGGGCTTGTTACGAGTTCAACACTTAATGTTTGTGCAATAAACCAGCATACACAAAAATGTTTGTACAGTAATAGATGTTTTGACTAGATGCAACTAGTATTCTCCCCCTATTTAAAAGCGTTTGAAAAAGAGTAAAGAGGGGCCGTAAACTCACCTTAGTAATGTGAATGAAAGTATGCGTAAGCTCCTCGAGAGGGTAGTGCGTCGGTCACCGGTAACCTATATCGTATATCGTACGTGAGTTTGTGTAAGTGACCGTACTAGTGTTTGTGTTAGTGCTCGTGTTCGTGTCCAACAACCCTTGGTTGTTCATGTTTGTCCGTGTCGGTCCATAATGACCGTGTTTGCTCGTGTTGGTCCACATTGACCGTGTTTGACCATGTTTGACCGTGTTTGACCAAAGTTGACCGTGTCAAGTCAACGACCCGTTGGTGAACCGTGTGACGGTGTGACTCGTGTAGCAATTGTGTAAGTGTTTGTCGTGTGCAAAACGCGTAAATCGCGTCTATGGACAACTTACTATTTATAGTAAGTTTCCATTTATGGAAAGTTCACAAAGCATATCGGTTTTATAGTTCTAGCATGTTCAATAGTCCTACGTGATCATGTTAACACATAGCACATTATCATACGATTTCACATAAGTCGTTTACAACATGTTTGCACATAAAAGTTTCCTAAAATGGAAAGTTTCCATTTTTAGCATATGTGACATCGGAAACCATCTATCCTAGCATCTAATCAACATATTATAGCATAAGAAACCATTTAGCATGCTCGAGCCACACAACATGTTCACAAATCGGTTTTTTGTAAAAATAAAGTTACTATAAATAGTAACTTTATGGTTTTTCATGAAAACAACCATTCTAACATTTCTAATCCTATTTTCATGTCACCAATAATCATAATAAATCATCTAACAACATTTAATCATGTCAACATAACCGATTTTATCATCTATCAACATTTTAACTAGAAAAGTTACTAAAAATAGTAACCCTGCCAAAAATGATCATATTCAACATCAAGATCACATTCTAAGTATCAACATCATCCTAATAACATCCTAGTAGTAAATCCACATTCATGCATGTTGCTAATATCAACCATAACATCATTTTATAAATAAAAAGTTACTATAAATAGAAAGTTTCATCAAAAATCTTCATCTTAACCATTTTAAACAAATCCAACCATGAGTAATCCTTCTAATATCATTAAGAAACATTTCTACATACTCAAAATCATTCCAATACTCATGGATCATATATGCATGCATCTATATCCTCATAAATCATCATTTTAAGCAACAAGACATGTACCCATCATCATAGATCATCACATTATGTTACTAAACCACTTTAGATCATCAAGAAACATAGTGAAATCATCAAACCCAGAAGCTAATCTCGTGCATGTGCATTACCATGCTTGCATGTGTGATTTATCACTTGCATCTGAGTGTAGGAGTGAAAAGAGTGTGTGTAAACATGTAGGGGATACCTCACAAGCTTTAAATCGTCAAGAGAGTGTTGGAGCAGCTCTGGAGACTCCTGGACAACTTGTTTTCAACAGTAGTGAAGTGATGATGGTGGATTCGAGCTCCAAAGGTAGATGTCGAGCCTTCTAACCTTCACCCCCAAGCTTTCAAGAGTGCATCAATGGCTTCCAGAGGCTTGATGATGATTTACAGGTGAAAGAGACGAGTTTAGATGGTCTGGGACTCGAGAAATACAGAATAGGGTGGCTGGAAATGATGGTGTCTTGGTTTTATAAAGATTTTGCGTGCTGGCCTCGTCGCGTACTGCGAAGAGGGGTCAAAAAGGTTCTCCGCATACCGCGGCGGATTTCGGGAGTCAAACCCCCGCGATGTTGGTCGCGTATCGTGGATGGGCCTCTTGTTGGGCCACCGCGTACCGCGGTGGGCTCCTGGAGAGCCCAGTAAGCCCTTTTTAATGGATTTGATCCGTTCTTCATCGTTTTCACACTTCCGAACTATCGTTTGGCCTTGTTTGAACTTCCTAGTTCAATGTGTGAGTGTTTCATGAGGTTTCGAGTGTTGTGCTACACAATGTGCTTGACGTTCACCAACGTTCGCGTGTTTTGACACGTGTGTGCTGTTTGCCGAAAATTGTACGAATTATCTAGTCATGTGTCATTGTTCGTACTGTCGTGCCACGTGTCGCACTAAATTAATCTAATTCTAGTGCCACATGTACATAAAGCATTTAAATAAACATTTAAATAAATAAGTTGCTGACCTGGAATTTACGGGGTGTCACACTAAGAAACCAAGAAAGTTATCAAATTTCACACGTTTACATGAAGATCTTTCTCTTCTACAAATGGGTATGATTCAATCATATCAAATATATGAAGTGTTGGAGGATAAACAACAACATAACTACTAATTTCCCATAAAAGCTGCTGTGACCAGTAACCCCTAATTACATCAGACGGTTCTATTGGTTACAAAACAATTTGCAAGACTTCTCACATCTAAATCATTCAAAACATCCTTTCTTCTAGTGGTATACACTGCCCCTAGTATGTTTCTACTCAATCTCAGCATATTATTTTGACCCAAAAGTAACCTTAGCAGCTCATTAGACTAAAACACAACTTGAATACACCTTAGCACCCCTTAATGGGTCATTAAATAGAAAAAAACACCCTAACTTGATCTAGATCGTATAAAACTCCTGAATGGGTCGTGAGACTAAAAACACATTGAATCACGTCTTATTTTGGTTTAAAAACAAAAGCACAAACTAATGGGTTATTAAATCTTTTTCTGACTAATCTGTATGTACTTGTATTAGATACATATTACACTTGAAATAAGCATATCATAAATCAGATGAATTTAACAGCTAAAAGCAATTGTCTCAACAACCAGCAGCACTTTTTTCACCTAAACGAACACAAAGACGTATAATCCAATTAATTTGACTTAATTGAAGGTAGAAAAATTAACCAAAATACAACCTTATTGAATCAAGTAGGTACAAATAAATCACACTGCAAAACGATTTCGGTTTATACGTACAAACATAGACCCACTTGCGATATAGGAGTAAAAAAACCTATGTCGGGGAAAACAAACGATTTCGTTTCCAGTGAGCGTGCCCACACTACTTCTCCATCTGCATCTATTTTACATGCTACTTTACCCCATGAGCCTCATAAACCGGTCCAAGTTTTTAGTGTACCCTACTTATCAGAAGTTGAAAATTTCTTAAAACCATAATTTTGTAGCTGAAAAGTAATTTTTTGTACCTTGCTATTTCAAACTTAATAGAGTTTCTGAAATTATCATCTTGAACCATTTTTACAACTCTTTTACCCAAAGAACCCACCCAATTTTTTCCTGTCCCCATAGTTGAATTATGTAAAGACAAATAAAGGCTGATGCTCACCAAACTTCTTATTTTGTCTAAGTATAAGTATTACAGAGACTAACATCCTTAAGAAGGAAGAAGTTACTCTTCGGAAGCAACATTGCTTCCGAAGGATAACTTACTCCTGCCGAAGGGTGTACAAGACAGCTGCTTCGAAAGACCCAACTCTTAGAAGATTCAAAGCTACAGAAGTCTCAAAGCTTCTGAAGAACAAGAGCTTCCGAAGACATTCCTCAACTGCTTCCTCAGCAGACAAAGACTTCCGGTAATATTCCTTATCAAAGGACTGTAGCTAAGTACTTTAAGAGTACAAAAGGGACTGACACAAGACATACTGGTCTGAGTAAAGACAAAGACAACATGTAAAGAGTCAGAGAAAGCGCCTTACTTCTCCCTTGCTGCATTAAATGCAAAAGATCATTTGAAGCCTTGACGATCAACAACATTAAATGTCTATTGTATTTAGTAGTCCTTTGTAAAGTCAATGTCTATTAATGTAATGATTATGACTGAGTGTCTTAGCCTGTTAAGACACTTAACATACTAGAATAAGCTTTACTTTATGTATTGTCTAGTATACCCAACTTGTATTCCTAAGTGTATACGGTTGTAGCCTTGGCTATATAACCTCCCATTTTTTGTTTGCTTGAAGTGTGCTTGTGCTTGTGCTTGTATGCTTCTTACTTTGAAAGAAATATACCTTTGAGCTTGAATTTACTCTTGTGTTCTTATTAGTGTTCAAAGATTATTACTTAGTCATTTGAGTGTTGGTGAGATCATTCTAACAGAACATTCCGCATCTGTTAGATTGTAGAGAGAAATACTTGTGAAGTGTTGTTTACTTTAAACAACCCGATCCAACAAGTGGTATCAGAGCTTTGGCTCTTGAACTTATATGACTAATCATCCTTAAGTTACCAGTTCTATTTCTTCTAAAACTCTCATCATTTCGAAACTCATATTTTCTGTGATTGTCTAAGATGGCTGCTCTAAACAAACATGATACAGAAAATGGCACTCTCAACAAGCCACCGATGTTCACCCCTGAAGACTTTGATACCTGGAAAGTCAGAATGGAAGGATTCATCAGGAACCAGGACTTCAAACTTTGGAAGTCTGTTCTTGAAGGTTCTTACATTCTTACAGTTGCTGCTGCTGGAGCTGGGGGAGTTGCAGTACCAAAAGAACCATCTATGTACTTAGACGAAGACTACAGGAATATGGAAGTTGATTCTAAAGCTCTTTGGCGATACCGAATTCCATTATACATGCTTTCAAGAAATGCAAGTCTGCTTATGAACTGTGGAACTCCTTAAAGCAGGTGTATGAAGGTTCAGATGATGTCGAAGAAAACAAGAAGGATATGCTGAAACAGAAGTTTGAAAACTTTTGTCAACAAAACAATGAAAATATGTCCTCTTAGTATCTAAGGTATGTCCAACTTGTGGATGAATTAACAACTGCAGGTGTGATACTGGATAATCAAGATGTGCTCAGAAAATTCCTGAGATCTCTTCCAAAAGCGTGGAACATTTATTCAGTTACAATCAGAAGAACATAAAACTTGAAAACTCTAACTCTAGGAGAGTTATTTGGTATTCTCAGTGCTTACCAGATGGAATTAGATGCCCAAGAATCTAAAGTTTCCCATATATCATCTGGTTCAGCTACCCTTTATGCACCCATCAACAATCCTCCTTACCAGAATTATCAATCAATCTACCATCCTTCTTCCACATCCACTGTCACATTTCCTGAAACTCCAATTCCATCAAACACACACTCAAGCCCAATCTCTAATCCAACTTCACTACCAACCTCTGGGCAAGGAGCTTTTATGGCTGAGGAAACCAACTACTTTCATCTGTGCCAGGAAGACTTGGATGGCATTCGTGCAGATGATCTTGAGGAGATGGATATAAACTATCAAATGGCCATGATCTCCTATAGAGCAAAGAAGTTTTATCAAAGAACCGGCAGACAGTTCAAAAGGCACAACATGAAGACTGGGTTTGGGCTTGACAAATCTAAGCTCAAATGCTTCAACTGCCAACAGTTAGGACATTTTGCCAGGGAATGCAAGTCTTCAAGCACTTAGCCATCAACTTCTGGGCAACCACAACAAAGGCCATCAAGCTGGACAAACAGTGCAAACATTGCAGAGCAAGACTTTTCAGATTGGAGCTTTCAAGCTGAGGATGCTTCCATATCCAACAGTGCATTGATGACAAATGACTCATCTTCCTCAAACAAGGTAACTGATAACATGTGCACAACTGAATGCTTAGAAAAATTAACTGTTTATAAAAAGATAAATTCTCAACTCTGTAATGAGCTTGAGTCTTTACAAGTTGTCAAGGAAAATTTCTTTGAGGCTGAAAGAAATTACAAAGAAAAGATTGAAGAAATGGAAAAGACTATTTCAAGTTTAAAACATGAAGACGAACAAACAGTGTTAAATTAAAAATCTTTTAGAAAGACTAACCACCGCCAAGACTGAACTTGTATTGGCTGAGTCTTACAGAGACAAATTTCTAAGCCAAGGTGAAAAATATGAAAAACTTTTTAGAATGAGTGATACATCAGAGCTTGTAAGAAAGAAGGGAGCTGGTTTGGGTTATAATAAAGTGGAGTCTCCATCTGCTTATACTCCTATGGTAGAAATCAGTAAACCAGTAGCAAATCTCGTGTATGATGAAAAGTTAAACATACACAAAGTAGATCAAAGTAATGATCTCTCTGATCCAAGCCCAAGTAACTCAGAATGCTCAGATGAGAGTGATACTCCTATCAAACCAGAAATAACAAAATCAAATTTAAGAACTAAGAAAACTTAGAAACACTCATCAGTTTTCATTAAAGCTAAGAACATACAGACAGGGAGTATCTCCTTAGATGACTATATGACCTGTCCATCTGACACGTCCAAAAAGGGTAGATCAGAAGAGAGAAAGGTAAACTTTTCAAGAAATCATGCAAATCCTAAATCCAACAAGCCTGTTGGATCATCCGAACCACCCACCTCTGAAAACCAAAGCTCAACCTTTATCATCAAGGATTAGCAGAAACAACCTTTCACCAATCAAACTGTATGTCTGATATATGGTGAGATGAATCACTTTGCTGCTGATTGCTTCTATAATCCAAGAAGCAGAATCATCTCTGAAATACAAGGAAGAGGAAGAAAGAAGAGCTGGAGCAAGTCATCTGCTCCTTCAGAAGAACTAGGAAGGAAGTTAGTCAAGAAGGGATCGGAAGCTAGTACTTCTGATAATCAAAAGAAGCAAAACAAGAAGGCTTCCGAAGGTAAGAAAGCATCGTAAGCACATGTACAAAGAACTTCTGATAGACCAAACAAAATTCCTACCATCAGAAAAGATCATCAGAAGAAAACCATCAGAAGAAAAACCCCACCTTCAAGTCATCGGAAGGAAAAGGTAAAAGAACTTCCGATTATTATCAACAGAGGAAAGCGCTTCCGAAAAAAGTCAAACAAATATGGAAGAAAAAGGAAATCTCTGAACCATCTGTTCAATCATCAGTTTAATCAAAAACAAGAACATCATTGGTTCCAACTAGGATGATGTCAAAGAAATTTACTTATAATGATGCAAATGGAAAACCCAAGGCCATAATGGCTTGGGTTCCCATCAGAAACTAACTCACTTCTGCTCATGTGCAGGGACAGCAGGATTCAAAAGGCAACTTGTGGATAGTTGACAGTGGCTGTTCCAGGCACATGACAGGCAACAAGACTCACCTTCATAAATATGAACCATTCTTTGGAGGGTCTGTTGCTTTTGGAAGTGATCCAGTGGGAGGTTACATAACAGGTAGGGGCACTATCACAAATGGGAAGGTAAGCTTTGAGAATGTGTACTTTGTTAAGGAACTAAATTACAATTTACTGAGTGTATCACAGGTGTGTGATCAAAAGCACAACATGTTGTTTACTGAGTATGAATGTATTGTTTTAAAGCCAGGATTTGTTGTTCCAAATGATCAAATCTTGCTCAGGGCACCTAGAAGAAATAACATGTACATGCTTGACATGAGCACAACTACACCACTCAGTAACATAAGTTGCTTTGTCTCAAAAACTTCACTTGATGAATCATCCCTTTGGCATAGGAGACTTTGTCATGTAAACCTTATAAATATGAATAAACTTGTTAAAAATAAATTAGTAACTGGTTTACCAACAAAAGAATTCATTTGTGTTGATAAATATGTTGCATGCTTGAAAGGCAAGCAACACAAATCATCTCACCATGCCAAAGAGATAAATTCTATTACAACAATCCTGCATTTACTGCATATGGACTTGTTTGGTCCCACAAGTGTTAAAAGTTTTGGTAGAAAATCATATTTCTTGGTGATCACTGATGATTTCTCTCGGTATACCTGGGTATTTTTCTTAAATACCAAGGATGAAACTGCTGAGATCCTAAAGTCATTTATACTTAGGGTGGAGAATGAAAGTGATCATCATGTAAAAATAATTAGGTCAGATCATGGAACATAATTCAAGAATCAGGTTTTAAATTCTTTTTGTGAATCTAAGGGTATTACAAGACAATTTAGTGCTCCTAGGACTCCACAACAAAATGGTGTTGCTGAGAGAAGGAATAGGACACTAATTGAGGCCGCAAGGACCATGTTTCTGATGCCAAACTTCCAATAACTTTTTGGGCAGAAGCAGTCAACACTGCCTGTTGTGTCCAAAACAGAGTATTAGTGGTTAAGACACATGGTATGACTCCTTATGAAATTTGGCATAAGAGAAAGCCATTCATTGGATTTCTCAAACCATTTGGATGTCAATGCACCATCTTGAATACTAAAGATCATTTAGTCAAGTTTGCTGAGAAATCAGCAGAGGGCTACTTTGTTGGGTACTCTTCACATGCTAAGGCATATAGAGTATACATCAAAGCTTCCAGAGTTATTGAAGAGTCTGCAAATGTTCAGTTCAATGAACATACTCTCAATAAACCTAGAACAGTCCCTGATTGGTTATTTGATCTTGATAGCTTTACATCTGCATTTAATCTGGTGAAAGAGTATGTTCTAGTTTCACAGGAAGCTACCATAGACACCTCCAAAGGCACAAGAGAAGATGACTTTCGTGTTGAACTGCCAATAGCTTCAAGACAAATCTTGGCAGAATCCACTTCAGCACAAAATGGTGTGTCACAACCTGAGACAATTAACACATCTCAGACAGGTCCCTCAAGTGAATCTACCTCTGGTTTACAACATCAAGAAGAAGTAGGAAGTCCTTCAGCAGAGGCAAACACTCTGGAAACTACTTTTCCCAGAGAGAACCAACCCACCACAGTCCAAATCCAGAATCCACAAAATTTACCAGAAATCCAACTTGAGGTAGTATTGCCTAACCTTGAGTCATTCAATCTGGATGAGGCTTCTCAACTGGATGTAATTCCAAGAACTCGTATCCATAACACTCATCCAGTTGAGAACATTATTGGTAATGTTGAAGAAGGTGTAAGAACGAGAAGCTCTATGCATGAAGCAAACATTTGCTTGTTTTCCTGCTTTCTATCCCAAATAGAACCAAAGAAGGTTTCTGAGGCATTAAAAGACAACAATTGGGTAGAAGCAATGCAAGAGGAACTTCTTCATTTTGAAAGACACGGAGTTTGGAAGACTTGTCCCTTACCTAAGGGAAAGTATGCCATCGGAACCAAATGGGTTTTCAGGAACAAGAAAGATGACAAGGGTGTTGTCATCAAAAACAAAGCAAGATTAGTTGTAAAAGGTTACACCCAAGAGGAGGGAATTGACTATGATGAGGTATTTGCACCTGTTTCTAGAATTGAAGCTATCAGAATCTTTTTGGCATTTGCAGCTGCAAAAGATTTCAAAGTTTTTCAGATGGATGTCAAGAGTGCTTTCCTGTATGGAAAAATAGATGAAGAAGTCTATGTGTGTCAACCACCTGGATTTGAAGATCCAAAGTTTCCTGATCATTTCTGTAAGCTTGATAAAGCTCTATATGAGCTACATCAAGCTCCCAGAAAATGGTATGAAACTTTATCTTCTTTTCTACTAGCTAACAACTTCAAGAGAGGAACAATTGATAAAACTCTCTTTTTCAAGAAGTCCAATCAACATATCATGCTAGTACAAATCTATGTTGATGACATTATCTTTGGTTCTATTAATGAATCTCTCTGCAAGGATATTGAATCACTGATGAAATCCAAGTTTGAAATGAGTTCAATGGGAGAACTCATTTTTTTCTTAGACTACAAGTGAAACAAACTCCTACAAGGATATTATTAGTCAATCAAAGTATGTGAAAGACATTCTTGAAAGATTCAAGCTATCTGATTGCAAAGCTCTGGGAACTCCAATGTCCAAGACAACATCTCTTAGCCCTGATCTTGAGGGGGAGGATATTGATCAACATCAATACAGAGCAATGATAGGCTCATTGATGTATCTTACAGCAAGCAGGCCTGATATAATGTTTGCAACTTGTTTGTGTGCAAGATTTCAGGCCAATCCCAAAGTTTCACACATGCTTGCTGTGAAAAGAATTTTTAGATACCTCAAAGGAGCACCAGGTCTAGGTTTATGGTATCCTAGAAATGAAGACTTTCAGTTCATGGCTTACACTGTCAGTTATTATGGGGGCTGCAATATTAGTAAGAAATCCACATCAGGAGGGTGGTGTCAATTTCTTGGATCCAGAATTGTGTCTTGGCAATGCAAGAAACAGTCATATGTTTCTACTTATACTACAGAGGCATAATACATAGCTGCTTCTAGTTGCTGTGCACAAGTCATCTGGATTCAAAATCAGATATTTCATAAAAATTGGGAGCAATATAATCCTTACGTAAAGGCCATCCTATCCAACTTTCAGGCGTTAAGATACGTTTCAAACATGGACCGGGACTTTGCAATATTTGATTGATAACAATTCTATAGATTCCATTTACTATAAAAGCTCCCAGAGAAGTCATTAGAGGAATCTTTCCTATCAAAATTGAGTAGACCTGTTCAATACTCCTATTCAGATAGACAATTCCAATGCAATCTCCATCACCAATAATCCTGTCAAGCACTCCAAGACCAAGCACATTGACATCAGATACCTTTTCATCAGAGATTGTGCAGAAAAGAAATTAATTCATCTAGTCAAAGTTGATACAAAACACAATTTGGCAGATCTCTTCACCAAAGCTTTTGATGAAGGAAGATTCGGGTATTTAATAACAGCTATTGGTATGATCAATTTTGAATAATTGAATTAATAAGGAATGAATATTTCTTCTGATGATAAACTAAAGTTATATTCTGATGAGTAACTACTCTTCGGAAGATAGTTTAAGTCTTCGGAAGCATTCTTTTTTCCTTATGTCGGAAGTAAACACACTTCAGAAGTTAAATCATCTTCTAAAGTAATTTTCTTCCGATACATCATCCTTTCGGAAGCTTAGACTTCTGAATTTAATCTTAAAAGAAGCTGTCTTCCGAAGAACAATCCTTCTGATGAATTGTTTCTGAATACTTCAGAAGCATTGCTACCGATGTTCAAAATTCTAAACTTCGAAAGCAAATCTCTTCTGAAACACTTTTGGTCATGCATTCCTTCAGAAAGCCACATCTTCGGAAGCACCTTGGTCCTTAGTCAATTTTGAACATTTATTGTGAAAACAACTGTTATCGGAAGTCCTTTCTCTGACATCCGGATTTCAAAATTAAATGTGCCTTTATATTTAATGCTGACATCCGAAGGTACATAAGGACTCCCGCTCATTCATCTTCTCTCACCGTTTCAATTCGACTCAATTTTCCCTTTTCTCTCCAACTTAACCTAAAAATCTCTTATCGCAATGGCTCTTCTTGCATTCAAACCTGCTCAGAACTTACCTGCGGAGTTATCAGCGGAAAATGATGTTGATTTTGCTCCGATCATCTCCTTTCTTCAAAGGAGCAGGTATGCATTTGCTCTTACTATTCAGCCCATGGTGTATGAATCTCATCACCAACAATTATGGGCTTCTTGTTCCGTTCTTCTTCTCCCAATAATCGGATTTTAAATGCCACCATTGATGCTCATCCTATTTCGATTACAGTGGAGACCATCTGTCGGCATCTTCAACTCAATGATGTCGGGGGAAGGGTCTCATTCACTAAGGATGAGGTAGCATCGACCTTTAGGTCGATGGGGTACGAAGGTCCTCTCCCTACAACAACTTATTTGAAGGGTACAGTGTCCTACAATTACAAGTACCTCATACATCTATTTCTTCATTGTCTTTCTAATAAGTCAGGAGGTTGGGATCAGGTTCCATCGGACTTAGCCTCGGTTATTCATGGCTTGGTTTCCAACCAACTCTTTAACTTTTCTGCTTTTATTTTCTATAATTTGGTTGACAATATTTCGTCATCAAACAAATTTTGTATGTATCCCAGGTTTTTACAACAGATCTTTTACAGGGAGTTGGGCACATCCCTCTCCCTAACTGGGAATACATACAAATACCTTTGGTTTCTTCCAAGATTTTTGTGCAGTTAAAGAAGACGAGTGTCCAGTTCTCTGGAAAATTCACTCGTCTTCTTCCCTCTATGGAGTTACCTACTCCAGAAGGTGACAGCTCTGTTGCCCCCACAGATGCTGAGCCCACACCTTCTACTTTTGTTTCACACCCCCATCAAAGTCACTTACAAACGCAAACGAACCCCTGTGCAGCTCTCTACAGCTGCTCAGGCTCCTTCCACTGAACCCACAAAGAAAAAGGTAAAAAGGACTGCCCAGGGCACAGTCCCACATAAGGTGAAAGCCACACCTCTTGTTGTTCCACAGGTTCTTCCTCTGGCACCTGTGGTTGCCCTTAACCAGCTTGAAAGCCCTCAGCTTATGTCACAAAACATATATGAGAATATTCAAAGGGATAACCCCATTCTTGAGTCTGCTTTGGCTGAAGCAACTCCACTAGATCAGAGACTGTCTTTCAGGTCTCCAGGTTCTTATCACCCAGATATGCCCCCCACCCATACTACTACCCAGGCTCAAGGAACCTCTGCTATAGCTGTGGAGGAACGACTCTCTCCTACTACCCAAACTTTAATAAGAGTGGTGACACAGTTACAAGCTAGGTTCCCTGACCCAGAGCCTTTTGTTACAGAGGTTGGCCCCAGTAGTTTTGAAGGGGCCAATGTAGGTGAGGCTGCCACTACTGTTGATCTTAATCAAGATCCACAGGACAGTGGTACGGGCACTAGGACCTCACCTGTGACAACCTATGTCGGGGAGGACTTCTTTGAAGCCCTTCTCAATGAAGGGAATCCAGGGAGCCAAGAAACCACATTTGGTGGTGGAGGTGCAGGAGCCCGACTCAGGACTCCATCGCCCAAGGATTCCACTCATGTGGATGAGGGCACCAAAGAACAGGAATTGACGGCCATCATTACTACACTCCAAGCCAGGGTGGCTACCTTTGAGGCTGAGGTTGCTGCCCTGCAGCTTGAGATCCGGAACAAAGATGCTGCTATTCTGGATCTCAAGAGGCGTCCCCTGGTAATTTTTCAACCATTTCATCCTGATCCTGCTACAACCACTTTCACCTCCCCTGATGCTACCAAAAAGGGGAGAATGCACCTTCTGCAGGGTCAGGACCAGAAGCAAGAGAAGAGGAAGGTGCACAGGAAGTTAACCCATCCATAGTCACTCTGACTGCTGAATGGGATGACTTCTTGGGCACTTACTTTCGTGTTTCCTCTACTTCCTCTTCCTCTTCTTCTGAGGCTACCATGGAGGTTACCAAAGAGACTGAGCAACATAAAACAAATGTCTCTTTGGAGCCTCAATCCCATGTTGGGACTAAGTCTCCTTCTGAGACTGCAGCCCAGGTTGCCATGGAGGATACTATCCAAGAACAACCTTCAATCTCCATGGAACCTGAGTCCCCTTCTGGGACAAAGGCTGCTGAAGACCTCTCCTCCTCTCCTGAGCCCCTCGTGGAAACTAATAAGAAATCATCTAAGGTGACTGGTCAACCGGAGGAGACAGTGAATGCTGAGGTTAACTCCGAAGCTGCAGTTACTTCCAAAGGCCCAGTCATTCTTGATGATTCCTCCACAGAGGAGCTACATGCCGATGAAACAATTGGTGAGGCTACAGGAGAAATCTCCTCTGGGACAAAATTAACAGCTGATGACAAAGGAAAAGAAAACTCACCCTAGAGGAGGAAGCAGAACAGGAGGAGAGAAGATCAAAGAGTCTGAAGGGCCGGCCAGACACCTCCCAGGATGAAGAACGAGTCAGATTCTTTGCTCTGCTTGAAGAGAGAGGCTATGACTTCGATGAAGTATGGCTCTGGTCGGTGGTGCCTCAGATGGCTGCCGAGCTGGACAAGGTGCAGCAGGAAGAACATGCAGCTATTGCATCAAAGGCCATTCTAAAATTGACAAAGAAACAAAAGGAGGATGCCTACAGAAATGGAATGATGGCCAAACTCCTCCTATATGGTTTCCATGCTCGGCAGCTAGGCCCAATGAAGAACTCTACCATGGATATGCACTTAAGAGACATAAAAGCAAAGGTTGCCAGAGGTGAGTTTCCTTCATTAGAGCAGATCCAAGCACAGAGTGCAAGTCTGAATCTAGGCTTAGGCTTAGTGGGAGTTGCTATAGAAATTCCCATCACTGGTTCAGGGATCCGACAGGGTGAGGAAGTCATGTGTGGGGAAGCAACAAAAGCCATGTTCCCCAACATGTTTCCAATAAACCCTAAAGAAGAACAAGCATCTCCTCCATCTAGCCCCTCAATGGATCACATGCCCATCTCTTCAATGATCAAGATTAGGAAAGGAAAGGTAGCTAAAAAGACAACAGTACCTGATCATAAGGGACAATCAATGGCAGATGAGAGGAGACCAAGTCCTCCAAAATCAAATGTGGAGGATCAACAGGCCAGAGAACAAAGGAGGGGAGGCTGTGGCTCAAGATTCACCAAGATTTAGAAGAAGAAAGAGCATAGCTAGAAAGAGCAAGAGAACAAATACTATCCCGTTTGACTCTGAGCCTGAAGCAGCACTCTCAGTACCTAAAGTCACACCAGAAGCAGCTCCAGCAACTACACAATCTCAGGAGGATCTATGGGACATCCATGGACTAATGCATGAACATTCATATGTCCCCTTAGTGAAATGGAGTTTTAATGCAGAAGAAAAGATCTTCATTCTCACCAACTTCAATGGAGTAATAAAACTGGTGAATCTTGTGCAGCTGATGGTGTTGGCCAATCCCTATATCTTTGACTTAGGTAAGCTCCCTCTCAACAATCCTGATAATGGAGCAGATGGGAGGACAGGCAGCATGTGGATAAGAAAGAGGTAAAAGGTACAGAGGGGTGAATGGAAGCCAAGGAATATTCCATAGAAGTTTTGGTAGCATCAGCCTAGGGGGAGACTGTAAAGACTAATAAAGGTTGATGCTCACCAAACTTCTTATTTTGTCTAAGTATAAGTACTGCAAAGACTAACATCCTTCGGAAGGAAGAAGTTACTCTTTGGAAGCAACATTGCTTCCGAAGGATAACTTACTGCCGAAGGGTGTACAAGACAGCTGCTTCGGAAGACCCAACACTTAGAAGATTCAAACCTTCAGAAGTCTCAAAGCTTCTGAAGAACAAGAGCTTCCGAAGACATTCCTCAACTGCTTCCTCAGCAGAAAAAGACTTCCAGTAATATTCCTTATCAAAGGATTGTAGCTAAGTACTTTTAGAGTACAAAAGGGACTGACACAAAACATGCTGGTCTGAGTAAAGACAAAGACAACATGTAAAGAGTCAGACAAAGCGCCTTACTTCTCCCTTGCTGAATTAAATGCAAAAGATCATCTGAAGCCTTGAAGATCAACAACATTAAATGTCTTTTGTATTTAGTAGTCCTTTGTAAAGTCAATGTTTATCAATGTAATGATTATGACTGAGTGTCTTAGCCTGTTAAGACACTCAACATACTAGAATAAGCTTTACTTTATGTATTGTCTAGTATACCCAACATGTATTCCTAAGTGTATACGGTTGTAGCCTTGGCTATATAACCTTCCATTGTATGTTTGCATGAAGTGTGCTTGTGCTTGTGCTTGTACGCTTCTTACTTTGAGAGAAATATCTTTGAGCTTGAATTTACTCTTGTGTTCTTATTAGTGTTCAAAGATTATTACTTAGTCATTTGAGTGTTTGTGAGATCATTCTAACAGAACATTCCGCATCTGTTAGATTGTAGAGAGAAATACTTGTGAAGTGTTGTGTCACACCCCCAAATCTCAACTAACGGAATCATACCTTTTAGAGCGTGACAAACCAGGATCTCAGGCATTAGACATAGCGAAAGACCTCTATATGCTTTTCAAACATAAATTTGGTCTAAACTGTAATATCAAAGTTTTAACGTTTGCGGAAGCGTTTAAAAAACTAATAACAACCATAACGGTTTGTGCAAGATTTGAAATAACAAGTTCAATGTCTTAATGATCAAATTCAAAACACTTGAATTAAAATGTATGCATGAGACTCAACGTCCTAGTCCCTGCTTGTCCTTGCTT